>VICG01000003.1:3370000-3609855 GCA_008692225.1 Monilinia fructicola
CTTCTCGCCACTCCAGACTGCTGGACCCGTACCGGCACTAACGTCGGACATCGACTCGGGCGAGACCTTGGCTCCCGTACCTTGCACCCCGGGAAATGGTATCAAGTGAACACGACGCAACTGTTCGAGTGAAACCTGACATTTGGCCAACTCGGCTTGGATCAGGCGCAATTCGTTGTGCTTCATGAGGATCTCGAGGCTGAGTTCCGATTCGATGGTCTCTCGAACAAAGGCAAGATCATCGGTCGGTTCTTTGCTCTCCGTCATTTCCACATCTCTTCCATTCACGATCGGCGCACGCGTTTCTTCCTCTGACCTTTCGCGCTTCCTTCGCTTCACATCGTGAATGGTTGACGCATTCACGACGGGCATCGGAAGATTCGGACTACTACTTCTCTTGCGTTTCGACGGACTCGGACATTCGTAGGTCGAGAGGACAGAGTGTGCCGCCATGTTTTGGTTCCCTTCTCCATCTAAGACTAGATCGCAACCCCTGGATTCAGAGATCCAACAAGGCAAGCGGAACATTCGCATATAAGTTGAGAAGGCTGAATGTGGGCGATGGAGTGAATGTGCGACCAGGCACTATGATTATTTGAAGTCGTAAATAATGCGACTCGTAAGTAGTAGTTTCCGAGGTTGTTGCGCTCTAATAGATGGTGAAGGAAGTACTAGTACTAGTGATAGTAATAAGAATAAACTCAAATTCCTTTGGCGGGTGTGGGTGTGGGTGTGGGTGGGGTGTGGGTGTGGATGTCGGTGTCGGTGTCGGTGTCGTAAGGTTGCGCGATCTGACGGATCTGACGTCGATGATATGATAAGGGCCTCCCTAAAAGTGACCGAAGGAACAAAGTCTAATGAGAAAAAGAAAGAAGAAGAAAAAGAATGCGCCGATGATTTTTGTACAGTCGAACGGAAGAATCAATTACAAGAGTTTATTGTGTAAAATAAATCGTAAAGGATTGCGTAAGAATTGAAATTATGCCGTGAGAAATTTGGCTTTGTATTGTTATAATTGTATCTTGGTAAAATTGGATGTTTATGATGGAAAGTATTTTTATGGTTTTGGGAGGGAGAAGGAGAGGGAGAGGGAGAGGGAGAGGGAGAGGGAGAGGGAAAGGGAGAAAGAGAGAGTTTGGGTTGGGTTGGGTTGGTTGATTGAGTGGGTGGGTGCGTAGGTGGTAGTGGTGGTAGTGGTGGTGGTGGTGTTGGTGGTGATGGATGATGATGAGGGATGGATGGTGGATGTTGGTGGTTTTGTATTGTCTTGTCTTATTGAAATGTTTGCGACCGTGTAGAGAGATAAGGGGGGGGGTGTTGAGGGGGGTTTAAGATACGGAACCAAATGGGAGAGCGAGAGGGGGGCCGGGGGTGTTGGAAAAGGTTGAAAACGGGAGGGAGTGAGTTATTGACGTATTGAATGAGGATATTGAATTGAATTGAATTGTATGTATTGATTGTATTGTTTGTGTTGTGTTGTGTTATGTTGGAATTGTTTGGTATTGAATGATGTTGGAATTGTATTGATTGTATTGTGTTGAATTGTATTGTGTTGGAATTGTATTGTATTGAATTGTATGAAGCGATGTGATTTGATATGGTGGTATAGTATGGATGGGGTAGGTAGTCTGGTATAATAGATGTGTAGTAAAGTACGGTACGGTACGAGAATAGTGGCAAAGTAAAGCAAGGCGAGGGAAGGAAGGTTAGATCAGGTCTGATCAGGTCTGGTCTGGTCAGGTTTGGTCTGGTTAGGTTTGGTCTGGTCTGATTAGATAAGGTAAATAAAGGGTAAAAGTACTTTGCAATGTAAGATACTAATAAATAATAATAATAATAATAATAAAGGTAACAAAGTAAAATAGGAAAAAAGAGAGAAAGAAGAGGATTAAATTTGGGTGGATGGGAAATTGATTAGATCGCTTGTTGGCTCGTTCGTTTCTCTGGGTACGGGTACGATACAGTACGGTACAGGAGAGTAGATTGATTATTATGTGGGTGGGGGATAATCACACTCACTTATTTAATCAATCAATCCCTCGCTCGCTCACACTTATGACACTCGCACTCACACTCACTCACACTCACACTCACACTCACACTCGCGCTCACTCTACCTGGTGGGTGGATGTATGAAATGATGATAAATGGACGGAGTACCTAGTATGTATGGATGGATGAAATGAGCGAGTGGATGATGGCTTTTGCGCAACTTGGAAGTCACAACTCTTTGCTGTTAAGTCTCAAGAGTGATAGTGTGAAAAGTTAGTGATGTGAAGTAAAGTAGATTAAGGTAGTTAAGCACTCGCTTTGTATTAGGTAGGTATGATTGATTGATTTGATTGATTGATTGATTGATTGATTGATTGATTGATTGATTGATTGATGATTGATTGATTGATTGATTGATTGATTGATTGATTGATTGATTGATTGATTCAATCATTTGAATGATATGGATATGGATAGTACTGTAAAAAGAAAAAAAGGAAAGACAAGTGGGAAAAGAAGAGTAAACAAAGCGAAAAGTCGAATATTCTTTCTTTTTTGCTTTTTGCTTTTCTTATGTTTTCTTTCTTTCTTTCTTTCTTTTATTCTTTCTTTTTTATTCTCTTTAAATTCTATCATTATATAAATAAATGAATTAATCGTAAGATGAAAAGTATGTGTTTGTCTATCTATATGTTTACGGGTATGTATGTTTGTGGGTATGTATGTCCACAGGTATTGTATGTATATATATATACAAGTAAACCTAACAACTTGAGAATCAAGCCAAAATCAAAGAATATAAGATTATCAACAGACCTCAAAAAAGAGAGCAAGTGCATTCATTATTCCAAATAGAATTAAGATAGGCCATAGAAAAAAGTGGATGTTGGAATGATGAAGACATGATTTGTTTTCAATATGTTTCGTTGAGAGTACGTACTGTATGTACTAATTTACTTACTGTATGTATGGTCCACGGGTATTGATGATACTAATATGTATCTAGGTATGTATGTCGATGTAACTTTATCTATTACTTGAAGTTTAAGGAATGAATAATATAATATATTATTATTATTATTATTATTATTATTATTATTATTATTATTTTTATAATATTATTATAAAAGAGTAAGATAGTAAATAAATAGTAGGAAATAGTATATAAATTTTATAATTATTATTTAATTATTTAATCTCAAATTATAGATTGTAATTGATATAGTATCTAATATAGAGTATATGCGGACGGGAGTATCTTCGTAATCTAGAATCTATATCACGAAGAAAAGGGTGTGAACCCGATCGAAAGGGGGGGTGGATGGATGATTAAGAGGGGTTGGTGGATTGATTGATTGATGAGTAATGAATCCAATAATGAATGAAGGATGGATGGATGGTATCATTGGTATGCTGGCTTAGCGTTCTTAGATGGGAAAGGTGTTGCTGTTCGCCAAAGCCGTAGTAGTGTAGTACTAGTAATAATAGTAGTACTAGTAATAATAATAACAATATTATCAAGAAAGTCTATACTTGTAGCCTTCCTGATGAAGAATTGAATAATGGGTAATAATGTCACTCGCTAATGAAAGTGTTACATTTAAAGATTCATGACCCTCTTTTTCCCTTTCCTCTTTCTTTCCCTTGCCTTTCGTTTTCTCTTCCCTTCCCTTCCCTTCCCTTCCCTTTCCTTTTCCCTTTTCCCTCTCTAATATTACTCACGCACTCACTCACTCATTCATCCATTCATCCATTCATTCATCAATCAATACAACCAACTCCCTCACCACCCAACGTGCCCTCCTTTCAAAAAACAAGTTCAATTCAACTGACCCACTGAATTATGCTCCCTACCAGTGTGACCACCCGTAATGCCGTGAATCATTAAATTAAGCGTCTTTTCCTACATACATGTACAGGACAGTACGCCGCCATGCATCCAAGTGGCAAGGGTTACGACCGGGGATCTGACATTTAGCGCGAGCCCTTTATTGTCGCTTCAAATATCTTGGAATGAAGGTCCGGCAGAGCGAAAGTTCATTGGATGGGAAGAGGAGGAAAACCATGTTACGTACCTACCCACCCATGCCCAGCTAAACCTCTTGAGGATCATCTCCTCTTCTCCGTCCCTTCTTTTTATTCCATGGACAAGCTATTTGGGAGTGATGCCCATCTCTCGCGCTGCGGTATGGGCAAAATGAGAAATGTCCCATTTTACTGTACGGAGTATTGTACAGTATGTACTGTATCCATGTATTCCGTGCTGTACGTATGTACTGTACTTACTTTGCTGTACAGTACAGTATCGCATGATTCCTAAAGCAGATCATACATGGGGAAAAAGGGGGGGAGAAGAAGTAAAGATGAAGCACATGTGAAATCTACTATATACTGCATTCCACTGTATACTGACTGCATGATATATATGATGCAAAAAAGGAATCCACAAGAAGCATGATGTGTTTGCGACCTACTTATTATTACATTACAGTCTGTCCTGTATGTTGCGGTGTTGCGACTGCCCACTGCCCAGGTGTATGATTCCACATCTCCCGTACACTACTGACTGACTGTACCAATCTCCGTCGATGCTCTTCGCCTACCGAAGTACGGAGTATCCAATACTCGGTATTGTTCTGGATGCGTGTATAGTAGAGACATTTAGCCAGTTTTTCATTTTCATTTTCATAGTTTATATAATAGGCATAGTTTATGAATATGAAAATCCTATTAAAAGGCATTTAGCTACTATTCATATTTCTCAAATTAGCGAGATTATAAATGGTCTAGTATTTTATACAAGCGGATCCATAAATAGGCTAGATTGCATTAGAATTACTAGTAATTCTAATATAGGTATATATCTTCAAGATTATCGCCCGTTTTGGCTATATTAGGTTAATTTGATGAAAATGAAATTCCACTTTATATTCATCGAAATGAATGAATATAAAGTGGGTCAAAGGATTTCATAGTTGCTCTTTTGGGATTCGTTTTAATAATGAATCGATCGCTACTATGAATTCCCTTATTCGAAACTTTTAACAGTTACCTAAATGTCTCTAGTATATATTATATACTATACACTTCATACGTACTTGAACCTAGATGCTTTTGAGCTACTTTCCACAATTATGAAAGAGTCAAGACTCAAGACTGACTCATAATGTTCTCGACCATTCGCTAACGATGATGGAATGAGCCAAGGGTACTCATTAGTCCTTGACACTTATATTAGTCCTTCCTTACTGGTACTTTGTGGAAAGGCTGCCCCAGAAGTTACATCCATGGATTATTACAGTACAGGATCAACTCGAATTTAGAATCATTTCATCAACAGCCGTGCGTAGTCCAAGGAATCCATCCTTTCGGCGATGATCATCAACCAATCCACGGATCTCGAATCCAGTATTGGGGCTAGGATTGTCTGTCTGTTTGTTACTGAACTTACTTTACTGTACGGAGGACGGAGGACAGTAGAGAACAGGAAAGCCGCGTGGATAAACTTAGACATCCATCGGCCATATCGTAGAAACTTCTCAACTGGTCATCCAATATAATCACACACACACACACACACACACACACACACACACACACACTTTTCTTAACTTCGTATGAATCGCACCCTCATTTTCACTCATAATTCCATATTGGCTCGTTTAAGCTCGACGGTTTAATTAAGACCGGGCAGGGCAAAGAGGCGTAGCAAGATTCCCGAGGTCCAGTCAAATGGCTACAATCTGAGACTATCTTGGGCAGCTACCCTTGTCTGATCTTATTACAATACTCCGTACTCTATGCTGTATGTATATAGCTGGCTGTACCGACTCCAGAGCCTGGACTGGGTGTGTATCGAACCTCAACCCCTTCGGGAGGCTGCGTATTTTTGGTCCCATGGGGAATCTTTCGTGCTTCTCGCGCTGTGCCTGCTACTGTACATACAGGCCAGTCAGTACAGTGTACACCATTTACCGGCAGATATGCACAAGGCTTGTGAGTCGTGACGGTGACATATTTGTGCGTAGCCTTGGACATAAAACGACACGACACGACACGACACGGAACGGGACGAAATCAAAAGAGCACATTACTGTAATCTCCATGCCTCCAGCAGTCCAGCTTCGCATCATTAAACTATAATATCATCATATCAAGAGTATAAGGTTTGCGCGGCAGTACAGTAGATAAGCTAGATTATGAAACCAAAATATTTGACGGATGAGACAGTCAGTGATGAGAAACCCCTTCCTTTCCCCTCCCCTCCCCTCCCCTCTCCTCCCCTCTCCTCCCCCACTCATGTGAAGAATGGATAATGAGGGGAAAGCTTTATAAGGTGGTGCTCATCTACGGAGTACTGTACAGTAGCAATCAACATTGGCAGAGCACCGATTACTGCAGATAACATCTCCAACTAACCGTCTGCAATCGACAGCTTGATCCATGTAGTTAGTACTCGGTGCGTACGGGACTACTGAGTACTCTCCTGTATTGTACTGGAGAGAACATGCGCCTCCCCATGACAGGACAAGCACCGTGTCACGGGGAAGCCAATTCAATCCCGTCCAACAAATCGGGGATATCGTGTCTAGCCTTGCAGGACCATTCTACTCTACAGTACAATATCTGCAGGACGAGCATTGGGAAGACCCGAGGAATTTCGGGTTTCTGTTTGAAGATTCTTGTCAGCACTCTGCAAGTAAGTATATTTATATATATTTCTACAACCAAAGACAAAGGCACGAAACCCGAAGGATGAGGGATGAGGGATGAAGGGATGAGTGGATGAAGGGATAAAGGGGTACAAGAGGTCACAAGAAAACGCAACAATTGATAAGTTTCATAAGTTTCATGGTGTTGTGAGGGACAGATGATTGATGATAGATGTAGTAGTGTCTTGTTATTTGAGAAGTCTCTCGAATCTCTCGAAATCTAGAAACTGTGTTTGTGTGACTACCTACAACCCTCTGGACCTTGGTCCACCAGGTCCTTTCAATAGACAAAAACTCGGGCTTTTGATTGGCCGATTAACAACTTCCGACCTCCGATGTTATCCAAATCGATCCAAAATTTAGCAGAGCCTAAGAGATGCTTCAATCAAAGTCTACAAGAGAAATTAAAATGATCTTTCCAGACCTCTCCACCTAGGGGCAAAGAAATACCTACAAGCAAGCCCTTGACTCCTCTCTTCTAACCTATTAACCATTCTTCAAGATCCCGTTTCCTATCTTCGCAGGCGACCCCATCTTCCCTATTGCACCTTTGAACCTTTTCACGTTAATTTGAACGTCATTCAGCAGCAGCAGTAGCAGCAGCAAAACACAACACACAACTTCAAACCTCAACACCAATACCAATACCAATAATGGCAAAAACCAAAAAACGCGTCCCGCAAAGGCGGTGCATCCGGAAAAGAAAATAGAGACAACACAAAGCGCAAACGTGAAGAAGCAATCGGAGCAGATGGCTCCAGGCGCAAGGGAAATTTCCCCTCTACCTTTCAAGAACATGATCAAGATCGACCATCCAAAAAAGCAAAATCTACCACCACCTCTGTTCAAACACCATTCCACCAAGCTAGACCACAGAATCCCCCCCCCTCAATCTTCTCAGGCGCGCCGGGTTTTGCCAACCAAAAACCTCAAATCTCCCCCCCAGTCGACATAAGCCCCTCCCACCAAACGACCCACCTATCCATCCTCTCCTCCTCCCAAATCCAAAAGAAAGTCTCCCGTATCCTCTCCATCCTCAGCACCTTCTCCTTCTCCGACCCATCGCCCCACGTCGTCCTCCTATCCGCCAAAGCACCCTCCGTATGCAAGCTCATTTCCATCGCCGAGATCGTCAAGCGGGAGCTCGCCCGGAGCGGAAAAAAGTGGTATCAATACAACGTTGTGGGAGAACTTGCCACCAGCGTTCCACGCAATATCGAGGCAGAGAAGGAGGAGGAGGAGGAGGAAGAGGAAGATGTTGAGATGAGAGATGGGGGTGAGGAGGAGGCAGAGCAAGCTTTTGAAACCATGAAGACGCCCTTTGAAAGAGCGCTGGATGCCGAGGGAAAACCCAAGATTAGGGGCTTGGCGACTTTGACGCTCTATCTTTCCCGCGTCAGGATTGAGAGTTTGAAGAAAATCTACGGGTATGTCTGTCCATTTCATCCTCCTTCGCTCCGCCTCATATCTTTCTTTTCTTTATATACTAACCGCGGCTTTGTAGAGAACAAACTAATGCTTTGACTTGATCGATCATTGTGCTTGTTTAGGAGGGAAGAAAGTAAGGAAGTAAGAATGGAAGGAAGGAAGGAAGGGAGGGAGGGAGGGAGGGAGGAAGGATAGATGGATGGATGGATGAAGAATGTACGCATGCATTGATCGGATTGATTTATGAAATGGATGAAATGGAACCACAGGGTAATCTGGCGTTTCTGGAATGAAGGGAATATTCATAGATGCGGATGGAGATACCCAATACTTGCTTCACAGGAGGGGTAAGTTGGTAGCGATATCAGCGGGGTTTCATACAATCGGTGATGCACCAGACAGGAATTTTAGATGGTTAGTTTACATCCTAATATACATTCATTTACTTATGTGGCGTGGCTATGGCTACTCAACACTATACGATGGTGCAATTATGCCTTGCTTTCCCAATCTACATACCCTCCCTTTCAATTCCATGACCGACCAAATACCCTTCCAAACCCCGAATGAATATACATGCCCACGCTGAATATACCGCTAAGAAATCGGTGGTAGAGTGCCGTTTCTTTTTCCCAATTTGACATTCCCCTCTTTTCACTCCCGCAAAAATATCCTCCACCCTCATCTCATTATCTCCTATCCGGATTCTCGCTTCTACAACCACTTCATCATTCATCATCCCCCTCCCTCTCCACTCCTCATTTCCCCATTCCCATTCCATCACCCCTTTCCCCGTCACACCGCCTATTCCCTCCCATAAACAATTCTCAGGATGAAATTCACCACCACGGCCACCAGCAACACCAACGCCAAAACCGTCGGACCAACCCGATCATCAAATCCTCCCTGTCCTCTCAATCGGATGCTCTTCGCTCGCCAATGATACACGTACAATGCATACCCCATCGTCAACATGCTGATGACGGTGAAGATGGAGGCCGAGATGAATGCGGGGCGGTCGCCAAAATTCAGCATGCCGATTGCGAGGGCGCCGAGGATGACGGTGAAGTTCAGCCACGAGAGGAAGGTGCGCTCGTTGGCGAAGAATACCTTGGGTTCGACGCGCGTGGGGAGCGCAATGCGTTTTCCTGGGTGGGAGATGGGTTAGTAGTGGCTACGCGGGAGAGGGTGAGGGATGGAAGCGTGGGGGGAAGATGGAGGAATGTTCATGGGCTGGGGTCCGTGGCGAGGATTGGGCTCGTGCTATCTGGTGGGAACGCCCGGGGGAAGAGTGGAGGACTAACCCGGCGCCGTTTGGAGGAGCGGTTGGCTGGACATCTTGGATGAGATTGTATTTGCGAATGGGTGTGTGTGTGTGTGTGTGTGAGGTATGACGATAAGGACCGAATGTCTTAGACAGCCGCTTCGAATCTATTCGCACAAGGTTGCACGAGGGAATCACGTCTTTCCAAAGCGTTATTTTCGTTTCTGCGAATTCGTGGCAGTCGTTGTCCGCGGCGTATGGTCTTTGGATCTTTCGAGTGATACCGATGTGGTTGATTTAGGAATATGGATGAAGAGAAACTTGGATCACGGAGAGAGAGAGAGAGAGACATTCAGAAACTCTCTACTTTCACCTAGGTATAATGAGCCCCACTCTAATGCACGTTTCTACCAATGTCATGCTATTGGTCAATGCTGATAGCTCTCTTAGTGTATGCATGGTTGACCAATCAACGAGGTCACAACACGTGAATTGGCAAAACAGATAGCTCGTCGCTGTGTTGCCTCTGGATAGTGACTGCCATCCACCAAGCCACCACCATCAATCAATCATAATAAACGGAACCTTAGGTTCAACAACATTGGGATTTCACATCGCGAGATACTTTGATTACTACTTACTATCCTATCACATCATATAAAGAAGAGAAAGCAAATATGGCAACACCTGTAGGTTTTATCGTTGATCCAAAGGAAGAAGGATTTAGCTGATTGATACTCTTTCTTAGCCCATTTCCTACACGAGATTGAGACAAATCGCAAGTGATGTGAGTTGGCTGGATCTCTACCCACCATTCATTTGCCGTTGATGTTTTGAAATGGGCGGTCTACTGAGAATTGATTGAACAGGCGTGTCAGAATGCACTTGGAAGTGCCGACTTCTATGAACACACCAAGACGGAATCTTGGAATACTACAATCATCGTATGCATACACGCTCTTCCCTGCGGCAGAAAAGCAGCACACCTGCGGATGTACAATAACTAACCCTTCGATGGCCAGAATTCCATCCTCAAATCCCTCATCTCGGAATCTACTCCTCCGACCGGCAGCTCCCCCTCCTTTAAATACGCAGTCAACAGCACCATCATCCAACATCTTGTTCCTACCTCCGCGCTCAACAAATCTAAAGTCGTACCTCCCAGCTCGTCCCCTGAGACGGAGGAGAAGGATGATGCGAAAATAACGACAAGTGATGCGAAGGGAGAGGCCAAGAGTACCGATGGCAAACCTCATGTGGGAAGAAGGGGGATGCATAGTGCGACGGGGGCATACTGGAATGAGAAGACAGATGGGATGTGGAGTTTCAAGTATGAGGGCGGTGAAGGGAAGGGGTTGGATGTGGTTATCAGTGTCATCTGGATTGCGGTGTAAAGAGGAGGCTTTTGATGATGAGATGTGTAGGGGCCGATTGGCAGGTAGCTCGGGGCTGCTGGTTCTATTGGAGGATATAATGAATGATCAAGGAGAATGTGTCGGAAGGGAGCGATGAATGGATGATGTGTGGGGGGCGAACGGGGGATGAGCTCAGTATGGGTACACGATTCGCATTTCTTGCGTTCCAGTCAAAAATAGTTTGATGGAATCTGATCGACCGAGCGTGTTGTCAGTTGAAGAAGATCTGTCAGAAGAGAGGTTTTAATGATACATATTAGATGATCTCTGGCGGTCATGCCAACTAGTTGTATCGTTTCATTTTTACTTTTTCGTGTTTTTTGATCGCGTTGTTGTGGAGGTGGACATCCGTATTAGATGTAAGATATCGGATGCTTGATTGCTTGATATATTCTTACTCATCATGATGATGCACTGACTGGTATGAGCCGATCTCGTTCGCATGACAGCAGGGGAAACTTGTTTCAACAGACCAAGAGAAAAATGGTGGTTTGATTCTGTTTCCGAGGTATTTCTTGGTTGGCAATAAAGTATACCGCACCTCATTCGCATGTACGGAGGACAGAGCAAGAACATCATTCCGAAAAAGAAGTACAGAGAGTGAGTGTATGGTACACTCGGACAAGTGTCGGTGAGTCTTTGCATATTATCGCGTCGTATTTCCTTGCGAATCAATCATCTCTCCCTCTTATGGAATATTGATATCATCCAAACTACTCTTCTCGTACATCACCAGCAACAAAATATATAAATATCCATGAAGAGTTCCAATCGTCATCAGAAGATCAATTCTTTTCAATTTAATCGTAACACTCACTAATTAGTGACTACATACTTACCGGTGATATGCAAACCCTCAGATATTACCTAAGCAATCGAGTCATGATGTCCGCGATCCCCCTTCTAAATAATGAGGTGTGAGCTTCGGATCAATTACCATGTCCAGGTCGTGATCCGCTACTAGTGAAGGCGAGAGTGGGTCGGATTTATGGGTGAAGAAAGGGTTAGAATTTCCAAACTTGACCTGTTTTCGAGAGGCAAATATGGATCCGGTTTTTCGCCGTGCGAAGAGCTTCTCAGTGGTGGGATCTTGATTAGGTTTTGATTAGGTCCTCCAGGGCTGGTTGGAGTGTTTCCGAATTAGTTTGACGTGTGGGTGGCTCCGGGGAGGGAGGCGGGTGGATGGATGGATGGATGGATGGATATATTGTGGTTTTGCGGTTGCCCTTGATCAATACCACAAACGAAACGACATAGACTAGAATACGATTGATTGTGCGATAGATGGAATTCGAGACGAGCCGTGTGTGTTTGTAAAGACGGTATTGCTGTGGCGTAACGCACGATCCGAAGAATCATACCATACCAACCGTTGTATTTATGGAGATCCAGGCGGGATTCCACCCACGGTTGTAGTGACGAATTAAGGCTTTGATGCGATAGGGGCCGTCGCGAGAGTTAGAATCACGAGATATATCCTCGTGTCCATATATAGACACGGCGGGGAAATCGATGATAGTGTCGCTACTCAGTGCTTAACTGAGGAAGGAGCAAGAGTGAGTCAGTCTTCCAACAAGCTATTTCGTTTACTGACTCTTGTACTAGACAAACATCGCTTGCTGAACCTTCACTCTTCTTCAATATCAAGACACGTCAAGTACAACGACAACGTCAAGCAAACCTGTCTGGGAGAACACATAAATTCCTCTTTGCCAAACGACCAAAGAGATTCTGTCAAAGGATCACCCCATCTTTTGGAAAACCCATCCTGTGGAAAAATTCACCATGTCTCCCCACACTTCTTCGTCCACCTCCACACCAAGCTCGGACCCAGCTTCCTCCAATCTCGGCCTGGAATCTATGCTCCGAGATCTCATGACTTCTACCACCTTCACCACCACCTCCTCCTCTTTCATCCGGACCTGGTCTGGAGTCCCCAGCTTCACACACGGTACTGAATGTGAATCACTATCCAATACCGATACTGAAAATACCTCGGCCATCTCTTCTGATTCTGAAGATGCTGATGTCGACGTCAGCGAGGAAACCCATTGGACATTCGAAGTCACGCCCGAGATCACTCGGAGACTATCCATCGTCCCCAGTCCAGAAATCACACGAAGACTAAGTATCGTTCCCATGCCCATGCCTTCCCATCTCCTCCAAGCATCGCAATCTCTCTCCCAAGCGACGGAAGAAAAAGACGAAGACGTCAAAGAAGCAGAAGCAGAAACAGAAACAGAAGAGGGACAAGAACAACAACAAGAGAAACCCACGCTTCCCACCCTTCCAAATGAACTCAAGCTCGAAATCTTCTCCCACCTCGACCCCATCGACGCAACCTGCTTGGCCCTCACCTCGCGCCACACCTACCTCGTCTACCGCGCCATTCACGGCACGGCCCTCGCGCTCAACACGCGCAGAGTCGGCCCCAACAACCTGGAGTACGCGTTTACGAAATCGGACGAGAGGAGCTGTCGCCATTGCGGCAAGGGGCGCTGCGAGCTCTGGATGCACCTTCGAGAGTTCATGGAGAAGGGACCCTTGGAGCGGGAGTATTGTGGCATGAAGGGCAATTTTGGGGGAAAGGGGAAAGAGGGCGTGGATGGGTGTTGGAGGGGGAAACCGAGTAAACCGCGGAGATGCGGACGGCATCCTGAGCGCACGACGACGGTCAGGGTGGAGGATGGGGGGAGAGAATTTGGAGAGGATTATTGCGCAGGCGAGGGCGGCGGTGGGTGTTTAGATTGATGGGATGGGATGGGATGGGATGGGATGGGATGGCATGGGATGAAGTGAAGTGGGATGGGGAATGGGAAACGGGGAAAGAGGGGAGGGGAGAGAGGAATTTGTGAATAGATGGCCCGAACGTATATTTCCCGAAGACTATCGAGGTTCACAAGAGTCTACACATCAAAGCCGTCGGAGCCCCCTCCACCAATGACACCTTTGTGTTCTGATATCTCATTTCGCAGTCAACTTGTATAATAATTCCTATGGGCGGGCGGGGGGCTATCTACTTTTCTTCTGATCTCTACTACACGTACGTACTGATCCCGCGCTTTCATAACTCGTACCCGCAACCGGAATGGGGATGGGGCCATCGATGGGAACAGGGATGGAAATGGAAATAGCAAGATACACACCGCACTCTCATCGTAAAGTACAGACATCTTCACAGTGGGTTTATGGCCCGATTGATCCCACCGGGAATTAGTTCCGCGAAATCCCATCCCGTATGAGGTATCGAATGGTTGCGGCGCAGATAAAGATGGTGATATGAGGGGCGATGAAGATTCTGCACAGGCTTAGTTTCATGGTTTGAGGATGGGCGTTGGCTTATGTAGCTACTGGGTTGAGGTTTGGCTTTGGTTTACTTGAGTTTGTTGTTGTTTGTTGTTGTTGGTGGTGGTGGTGGTGGTGGTTTTTTGTGATACGTTGCAAATGTAACGGGAGTGATAATAGTGACGCAAACGGGATCCTGGGGAATGCTGTACCTCTGCAGAGATTAGCGGGGGGGCGGGGTAGTTGGGCGGTTGGAGGTGGCGTGTTTTTTTGGGGGGGGGGGGGTTCTCTTTTGTGGCGTGGGGGTAAGCGAGAAGGGGGAGGTGTGTGGGGGGATATGTCAGCGGGGGAGAGAGTAGTTTTGATGGTTGATGATTTATTTGTTCATTGTGCTTCTACCAGAGCTCTGCCCTGCCTGTACCAAGTCCGCCGCTCAATAGACTCCAATTATAATTCCACTCCTCGCTTGGATTTGCATGCCTGTGTATGCATAGACATATAGCCACGGCACGCCCTTGAACTCGTGGTGTGAAATCGTCGTTGCTGTGCAGATAGCGCTGGGAAGTAGATGGGCGTCGATGAGGTCGCTACAGGTGACTTCCAAGATCTACCAATCTGCATGGGCACGCACCCACCGTCTACCGACCAGGATCATTCTGAATGCGAATAAACACGGTCACGACGCAGTTCGATCATAGTGCATCCAGACGAAACTGGACAGCCCAAGCACCAAAGCACTTTGGTGACGTAAACCTCGCGTGCCAGCTCGAGGCCCAAACTCCAGCGTCTTGACCAATAGGAACGCCTTGGACGTGCCACCTTTGGATCTTAGAAGGTGTGAGGAATTGGATTACTTCGTCCCCGCTGATTGCGGTGCCGAGTTCTTGAAAGAGGGTTCCTGATGAATGTTTGGCTGATCATGTCTCGACATATTCTTTCTATGCCGGACGGACTTCGCTGCTGCGTCGTATCAACATTTGCTCCAACTCTGTGAATCATCGTTTTCCATCTGTGGGTCGTGAGTCTCGCTGCTGGGCTGAGGAATGAGTGTTGCGTGGCGGCTGGTAACCAAAGATACGATTAATCCCATCGTCTGTGTCGGAGTATATTTCGATGTGGCATTCTACGTCCCAGTCCCGCCAGCAGCGTATTTTGCCTGTGGATTGGCGTGCTGCCCAGAATGATTCGAACAACGGATTGGTGATACGCCTCTTTATGAAGTCGTTGATGCATGATAGCTTGACTTTCTAGAATGTATTATGCGCGATATAAGAGGGAGAGCGAGCTGTGGGTAGATTTTCGGTTGTTGCGCACGCAATCGAGTGATATATGATTGCTTCTCATTGTTTAGGACGGACGGTGCTCCTTGCGTCTATACATGGCCATCTAACACTGCCAACAGCTTACCTTATCAAAGAGTCATGTTTTTTCGCGGAACATGGCACGAGCAATATGTTACTTTGAAGACGCGGATGGAACATCCATTGGCTCATTTACAGTCTTCTGGGCAATATAGGCTATATCATGATATTCCCACAAATTACCGACGGAAAGCACTTCCTACTCAAAGCATCATCTGACACCGGTCATGACAACATATCAAAGGAAAAGTGGCACCCAGGCCGTCACAGATTCGTGCGTGACTAGCCTGCGATACGCGTTCCAAGTACCGTGCCCCATGCGGCCAATGACTCTCTCAATTGGACACAGTCCTGTCAACGCATATGTGCATACGTAGAGCTATATTACTACTGCTATGTGCAATCGGTTGCCTCCACCAAGCCAATTCCAACTTTCGCAGTTCGCTTAGCCCTCGTGCTCAGAGTAGGTGCGTAGAAGCAAAACCCAGTCGTGTCTAGGCGTATCTCACGTTTACTAGGCGTATCTCATAGACTGGTCACATCCGCGCTAGGAAGTCTTATGAAGGCTTTTGAAGAGGATTCGTACATAATATAGTACATTGATAATCCCACTGTGCTATTGAACGCGACGAGAAATTATGTTGAGATTGCACTTTTTGTGGCAACAATAGTTCAAACATTGATCTAACCAATTCTTTCGGCGTAGTAACTTGGTATAATACGACTGGAAAGAGAGCTTGTATCGATAATGACGGGCAGGCAGCCTTCTAGAATAATTGAAGCATTGCTATTCTCGAATGCATATGGTTAAATGTAGGAGAATGTAACGGAAAACCCGTAAAACCGAGGGACAGGCTTACATGAAAGAGAATGTAAGGATTTCCTTGAATGCTGTGTGTAAGAAAGGTTGCTCCGGAGCTTGAGTGTAATGAGGGATCTCATACATAGCAGAGTGCAATTGAGGTTGCGAAGATTACAAGGGTGAGACTTGAGTTGCCCAAACAGATCCGACGCGTGGTTGGAGCTTAATGAAGACTTTTCGCTATATGATACACCGTAGCTTGTGTCAATCTCGGGCTGGCTAGATGCGTGCCAAGAGCAATTCCAGTGGATGGACATTACTGTGAGAACTCGATAAGAACCGAAAAACGATGGCAGCTGCAGGTAGATAGAGTAGGCCAAGACCAAGGCTCATCATGATCTCTTGAACAAGAGACTTGATGGTACCTTGAAAATACTGGTCATGGCATGTCTAGAATATTCAGGATTAAAAGACCCCGTGGCAGAAACTTTTAAAGCAAGCATCAAAGATCGGGCATCAGCAATCGAGATAAGCGACAGGAGGAAAGCTTGAGGAGAACCGTTTCAGGACATATCGAAGGAATATATGGAGCTCAAGAGGCCGAGCTCGTGAAATATCTGATAAGCTTCATATGCATTCATTGTCCTCCAGTAATTATTGTATGATTATTGAACAGTAGGTAGATGCTTACGGGGAAGAAATTACTTTGCCATGTATTCAGATTGAGCATGCGGGGGTGGTTTGTATCGGGGTGGACTGGTTGAATATATCGAACAAAACACTTTGCAGCTGATACTCTAGTCTCTTTGAAATTTCGTTAGCCATTCGATTGTTCGATTGATACTTTTGTTGTGATGATAATGAGACAGAGCATCTGAGAACTCTCTGGAGCGACACTGGATCCCATCCTAACTAAACCGTACCACAGCGAGCCATGTGATCAACTTCACCCAACAGCTGGATCTACACAGGCCGATATCTCTCACACTCTTTCACGATTGTCTGTTTGATGCAAGTGATATCAGTTTCAGAGGCTCTCGTCCCAAATAGAATGTGTAGGAGGGACAGGACACCGTGACAGGTTTTTGTCACGCTCAACAAGTTTTGAATCATCTCTAGAATTATGCATACATGAAAAGGCCTCTGCGATTCATTAAATACAGTGCCATTGGGATCAACCCCTGAGATATGGTGTGCCTAATCTAGATTCCTCAAGTGAAGGAATTTGAGAATGCGAATAGAACCATGTAACTTGTGCCTTCTGTAGCTATGAGACTCTCACCCCGGCATGTGAATTGAACTTTAGGATTCTCAACTATGAAGAAGGGTCAAGATAGGTTGAAGATAATCTTAAAGCAATCTCAAAGTGATGGGTGGTACGTACGTGTAAGGCAGGGTTCCATAACGGCGGTCTCGCTCTCCATGTGGCTAGAACACACCAAAGGACATTCTCGTATTTCATGCTTATCTACTGAGCATCCGCCGAAGAATCAATGCAGCATCCATGGATTTCTATAGTGTAATTATTACCAAACAAATGCGTCCAACTGTGCATTCACTTTGTGTTCAAAGAAGAGCCTTGTCGCTTGCGCATCGTCAGAAAAAAGTTATCAACCCAGAGATCGAAATACTGCTTCGATTCTTAGCAAGGAGTAGTTCTAAAATTCACAAGGAATGAAGTGTCTGCGTTGAAATCTCAGATGAAGAATTTTTTCAGAGAACATCACTTTGAGTGGTAGTGATGCTTTGCAACAACTGATGAATGAGAATAAGTGATGGTATGAGATGAATCTCTACCTAAATTTCACTGACTAACGGTAGGGAATCGAGGGCAGGATATTGTTTGAACGCTCGAAATTGTACAAGTCAATATCACTGTAAGACTCAACTAAAAAGGAAATGGTAGGTCAATAAATGCCAACAGTTACAAAGGGGAGCTTTCCGTTAACCCAGCACCTCCACAGTCAAACAAACGGCTCTAAACAGACCGGGGAGTTCAAATTCAAGACTCTACTGAGAATGGTATATTTACCACCAATAGACTTAAACTACACCGTAATTTTTCAAGGAAAACCTGCTCTTAAAACTGTAAATATCACCATCACACAAAGATAAAAGTAAGGTAAATGACATTCCACTGCATTCCATTTCATCACAACACCCAAGATCCACCTACCAACAGAATTTTCCCCGTCACCCATCTCCAATCCCACTCCTTCCTCTCCTTACCCAATATGAAAAGAATCCCGAAACCGTACCCCATAGCGAAAACCATTGAACTAACCTCTCAATATCCCAATGTCCATCCCCAAGGATATAAAAACTCACGTAATTGCACAATTACTCTGATGACATGAAGGAAAGGTCGAAGGAATGCAAACATTTGTACTATGAGGGATAGGTGGCTAAGGAGGGCCATGAAGAGCATCTTGTATGACATAGAGTTGGTCTAAGAATGTGGTGTAGAGATCTGGGGTTGTAATTCCGTCAAGAAATTCTTTGGGGTTTGGGTCTGGGTGTGTGCTCGGTGAGGTATGCTGCGAAAACAAGCTGCAGGACTTGTTGTGAAGATAAAAGGCTGTATATATAGCAATTGTGGAGGTTGAAATCTCCACTTAAGATATCAGGATATTGCGAGAGGTACCTGGATAATGCTGTTCGAGTTCTTGTTGGTGCTGGTGTGCTATTGATACATTTAGATTTGTACCAAACGGGAATAGCGGGAACTTGTTTCACATGTGAAAAGAAGAATGACTGTTCTGAGTTTTGGATTACATCTAGATATGTCGTTAGATAAAGATAAAAAGCTTAGATTTTTAAGTAAATCAGAAAAATTGGTAGTTGGTTTCTCTTGCTTCGAGAAACGTCGGGTTGGGATGTGAAGAATGGAGAATCTACCCAACTTCCAAATTTTTGGGTCACAGAGAAAGAACTTGATACATTTTACGGCGCGGCATTGATTCATCGGCAGATAACTCCTTTCTTTAGATATATTGGTGCTGGAAAGCTGTGATATAGATGGCTAGAAGATAGAGAAGAAGAAGAATATTGGAGCATAGATTTTGAAGAGACCAACGGGTATGACTTTATTGAACTCATTTTAAGAGGAGAAAAAAGGCGAATGCAAGAAGTAGATGCTGTGAAATTTGCATTCTAAATATCAATAACCGAAACTTATTATCTAATTCAATCGATTTGACTATTTGGCAATTATCGATGATTTCATTTCAATCCCCGATTATCTGCGACTTCACTAGTAATGAAGTCGCTATCCCCAGTGTATACAAGCGTGACATTACAACCTCCCAAAAATCATATGATTTCCCGGAGAAACTTTCAAGTTGAAGTATTTCAGACAGCCCATCTCGTGTCCAATAATATGGATCTCATCTTCTGCTCGCTTTTAGGAGAACACTCTACCACGAGTGGCCAGGTTTCTTTCTCTAGATACTTAATATCGTTAATGCAGATCAAGATAAACAATCTTAGTGGCTGGAAGAGTGACTTCATACTCATTAATATATTGCAGTACGATTTCCATCGCGTCTGGGTGCATAATAGTATACCAAATGTAGCGCTGAGCATTCCAAGGCAAGTCCTCGAATGTCACAAAGACTGCTATGTACAGGCTGCGTGTGTGATTTTCCCTAGGTTGATTTGGGAATTTAAGAGCGTTGACATGTTCTTTTCGCTCGTTACTCTTGCTCAAGATCTTCAAAACAGGCTGTACAGGTGTTTGCTTGAGAATTAATCTTTTGGCATGAAGAATGCACGAACGGTAGCAGTCATGTCACGGCTCCAAGAATGATCGGTAAAAATTGTACTTTCACCATATTTGTTAAAAACAATCTTCAAGAAAATATATTATGTAGTGTTCGAAGGGCTCCAAATCATATTTCGACGAAGAACAATTAGACAATGTACTGTGTGGGCTCGCAAGAATGCATTTTTGAGATCTGATTTGCAGTTTTTGAAAATTTGTAAGAGTCTTGGTGAGGGAAATTGAGTGTTTGAAGGTTTTAAATCTCAGGGAAAAAAGACTATATATAGAGAGCAGATTCCATGCCTCAAACCATTTCGACAATTTGCCTTGAGCATCTCAAAAACCTCAAAATCGATTTTGTCAGCGGAAGTCTGGATAAAGTAACTCGTTGACTCCTAGATCTCTTGAAGTCTGACGGCAGAATTGATGTTTGATATGTATGAAGCAGTCATCTATCTGATGGAGAATATTTCCTCGACTTCGAGATCAAGAGCGAATATAAACGAAGAGGAACATTTCAAAGAGAAGAATTCCAAAATGTTCTAGTATGATCATGTGATTCAACATGATTCGGCGGCAAAAGTATCATGATTTATAATTGTAGATATGGAAATCGTATATTGGAGTACCTCGCTCATCCCCGTTCCTCCCTTCTCTAAACTTTTACTCCATCCCACTAAACCGAGCCAAATCAACCATAAAAGTTCGAGGTTTATCCCAACACCCGCTAAAATGCTACTCGGAATAATTATACATACTTATCTTGACTCCTGTCTGTTCTGGTTCGCTGCGTTCCACCCCATGAGGGGTTGCTAGATTTGGAAGATGTTACTTATATGAATAGAGACCACCTATAATCGAGGTATTGAAGTTGGAGAAGGCACTTGAGTAGATGAAGAGCAGAGACTTGAGGAAAACCACTGTAAGAGACGAGATGGTATAAGAAAACAGATAGAAGATTGTTGATACGCATCCTCCTCAGATTGGACAAGATAAAATATGGGAACTGAAATGACTGTAAATCTGTAATCGATTATTTCTCCTCCTTGTTCATGAATTTACTTGGCGTTGTTTTGGGTCCCGAGGTCTATGCCAGGCTAGAAAATTAACTGAAAACGAAACTTATTTTAAAAAATTAATAATAAATTAACAAATCAATTAAAAATTATAAATAATGCTCTTATAGTATTATTGAATTAAAAAATAAACGTTTAGTATGTTTAAATTCTTAAAAATGAAAGTTTTATAATATATAAAAAAGAATTTAAAAGATATACTATTTTGTAGATTTTTAGCCCGGCATTGAGACCCAAAACAACGCCAAGTATACTACAAGGAAACAATATCAGCCCGATAGCTCTGGAGTGTGACGCCTCCTTAGATCCACAATTCTTCAAATTACTCAGTGTCATATTTCCACACGCGCTTCTTTCATGACAAAACAGCTACACTTGATCCTCCACTATATTTCTTAGCGATGCTCCGACCCTAAGATGGGTTATGAATCATATGTGCGTAACTGCCATGGAGCTGTCGATAATGCTAATGACCCCAACAGAATAGTCGAGTATGTAAAATGACTTGTAAATCAAGGGTGATGGTAGCCAGAGATATAAAGTGCTTGATGGTTGTTGCAAAATGGAAGATGAGAAACCTGCTTCTATAAACCATACGTTTCGTAGCATAAAGTCGCATCTCAAAAACGGCGTTGGTGTTGAGAAGTGTGACTGTTATTTTCCTCACTGACTGCGAACCACAGTACTGCCTGTAGGATAAAAACAGCCCAAAGGCCTCGCTTTTTGTCTTTTGGGGCCAGATCCAAGACCGCTTGTTATGAACACTTTTAATATATCTTCGAGTAACTTCCAGCTTTTTTTTTCAGAGGTCGAGAAAGAGAACGGAGACAATCCTTTCCGATCTATAAGGCCAGACTTGCTAGACACAATATTCATAAATTATGACTGAACATGTTCTAGAGCCAGAAGTTTCTGTATCGGCCAGTACATCATAGCTGAAAAAAATCATAAGACAGGTAGCAGAATATGGTGAAACGAGCCAAACATTATATTTCTGATTGCTTCGAGAAAACTTCATTGAGTTTTACACAATTGCCCGTTTCTAACTATGGGTTGTTTATAAAAACCACTTGGTCTTTATGGTATTGGGGTGATAGAAGTCAAAATATAGATTTCTATGAAGCCGATGATGATACAATCTCACTCAGCCCGGGTGGAAACGGATGCCCATCACCTGTGAAAGGGTTGTTGTGCATACCGGAAGGTCATTGAAGTTTCCCCAGCTTTGTTTGCTTTCAGGGAAAATTTGCGTACAGGGATGGCTATGACAGATGACACCATCCCCCAAATAAAAGCCGTTCAAACAGCCATTGACAAACGGCCATTGAACGATTGATGCAGAAATAGAAAAATCGATTCATGCCGCCTGATACATCCATGGATTCATTTATCGTTGAAAGATTGCGAGTAAAAGCAACAGATCAGGTCAGCCATGTTGTTGCTATGGATACCCAGAGAAAGATGGAAGGTACCCGTCCCCTCGTGTTGAGGATGAACAAGAAACATCTAAGCCAAGGAAAAGAAAAGAAAAGAATAATCTGTAACCTTACCAGCTGCAAATTCTTTACTCTGCTTGTATTTCGTAGTTAGGAAAGGAACCCGAATGTCAGAGCGGCCGTAAAGTTAAATGATACCTACCTAGGTAGTTAAAAGGGTCCACCCGGTGAGCCGGTCCAGACTTGCTCCCGAGGCGGAATACTGTAGATACTGTAGTACAACAAGTAGGGACGTGCAGTAAGTAGTACTCCGTAGTAATATAAAAGAAGCACTAGGTAAGCTTAGAGTCGAGTATTCCAATTACCAGTATCCATAGGTCCAGAGAAGGAGCCTATCATATGATAGATAGTGTATACACTGGATCGACTAGATGCACGGTAAGAGGAGTAATCTATCATATGCTCTAGTAGATATAGCGACGGTAAAAGGGTCGAAGCATTTGAGATGGTCATCGTCATCATCATCATCATATCGTATCCAGATTCTGATTCGAGCATAGCCACTGGAAAGTACTTGATTAATCCGACTCCCATGCGACACACTAGGAACAACCCGAGTGGGTTGATACAATGGCATATTGGTGCATCATGGAATGTGCTCTGCACAGCCGGAGTGCACCTGGGCATCTTCAAGAACGTACTAGGCAGCTGGGAGGGTATGGATGTGATGAAAAATGAGGTGAAGTAGAGGACATATAGGAAGATTAGGTAAGCCCTGGAGGTTACCATAGTTTTCTCTTTTTAAGCAATTATCAGATGTGATCATAGATACTGTACGCTAGGTAGTCGGAGGTGTCAATATATGATTGTTCGCCCGATGAAAGAAGTTGATCTCGATATATGTATGTCGACGGGTATGTATGAATGTATGAGTGTATGAAGGTATGAATGTATGAATGAATGGAGAGATTTCATTGAAGTGAGCGTTGAACAAAGAGGTGGGTTGAAGTAAGTGAATCCTAGGTACTTGATTAGTCATCGCTCATGATAAAAGAATCTATTTCCCAGACCATATCATATATGGAGATCATGCCTACTCTGTATGCCTAGGTATATATCCACGGAGTATATACTTGTCCACTTTTACACACACATATATCCATGGATGTATATATTCACCCATTCTTATCTATAAACACACACACATATATATACCCGCTTTTATACATCCTTTTCGCAATGAATTAATCCAAAAAGACAAAAGAGAGGAAGAAAAGGAAACCTGGAACATGGAAACAATCATCAGCATCCATACCTAGGTAGACCATAATCATCAGAATAGGCAATCTCTTCGAGGTCATTCCATACCCATGCCATTCACAAAAAAACAAGCTCAATCTAAAAATCCATCTCACCCACCCAGCCTAATCACCTATTTATCGATACTTCCTATCCTATCCTCACCCCCCCACTCTTACTGTTTACAGTTAAATAAGCGAACCACTTTTAGCGTTCTTGCTCTCATCAATCCAATTCCAGCAAGAAAGCGTCATTTTTAGTAACCTCAGTTTCTCCTTCCCTCCCAAAACTGCACGCGATCTGCAAAGATAATTCTCCTAAACCTTTACATGTACATCTCAAAGGTCTTTTCCACTTGATAGATATCTTCCTCCTAGATAGTACTTCTCTATCTACAACGCCATCGGCCTTTCTTCTTCAGAAAAATTACGACCCCGCATCTAACGACATACCGTCTTGCAAGTCTCTGTCGAGGAATACCAAAGCCAGCATATCCATACTTGTTGAGAGAAGGTTCTGAGTTGTTTGTTGGATTTTTGTAGAGAGGACCAGGTCTATCTTCAAGATGGGTCAGACTCTTTCGGAGCCGGTCATTGAAAAGGTATGTTGGCTGCTTCTGCTTTGTTTACCGTGTCCTCGTCGGTGCCGGCATTTCGTGACAAGGTATCGCATACCTTGGTATTGAATACTGAGTTGAAGTATCTTTGCGCCCGGAGTGATTCAAAGACTTATATGCTATTCGAGATATGGGCACAGCTCTTCCACAAAATAATTCCGAGAATATTCAGTCTGCCGCTGCAATCTCACTATCCGGATTTGCCTCCCGCTCTTCATGATGACTGATATTATTTTACTATTAGAACTCGGCTGTCGGTGGCGATGAGAGACTCCTCTATGGTGTCTCTTCTATGCAAGGATGGAGAATTAGCATGGAAGATGCGCACGCGACTATCCTTGATTTACAGAATACAAAGGGGCAGGAATTGAAGCCAGCTCCAATCGAAAGCAGACTGTCCTTCTTCGGTGTTTACGATGGACATGGCGGAGATAGGGTAGCACTCTTTGCGGGAGAAAACATACACCAGATCGTGGCGAAACAAGAGGCATTCCAGAAGGGTGATATCGAGCAAGCCCTGAAGGATGGCTTCCTCGCAACAGATCGGGCAATCTTGATGGGTTAGAAGAGCTTCCACCTTCTACAAGAAAGAGATACTGACTTCAGTTGTAGACCCAAGATATGAGGAGGAGGTTTCTGGCTGTACTGCATCCGTTGGTATCATCTCGCATAAGAAAATCTATGTGGTACGTGATGTCGAAACAAAGCAAGTGGAAATATGCTTATCTTTCTCAGGGAAATGCGGGAGATTCGAGAAGTGTGTTGGGAGTTAAGGGTCGTGCTAAGCCTCTGTCATTCGACCATAAGCCACAGAATGAAGGTAGCTTTTCATGATCTCGGTGATAGGCTGCACAAAACACTAATATATCTCTGTGCAGGCGAAAAGGCTAGAATCAACGCCGCTGGGGGTTTCGTCGATTTCGGTCGTGTTAATGGCAATCTTGCATTATCAAGAGCTATTGGTGATTTCGAGTTCAAAAAGAGCGCAGAGCTTTCACCTGAACAGCAAATCGTGACTGCATTCCCTGACGTTACAGTACACGATATTACAGATGACGACGAGTTCTTGGTAGTTGCCTGTGATGGTCAGTAGTTTGCGACGAACCGTTGAAGAATAAGGCTAAACATCTTACAGGTATCTGGGATTGCCAATCTTCCCAAGCTGTTATCGAATTTGTGCGACGCGGGATTGTAGCCAAGCAAGACCTATCTAAAATCTGCGAGAACATGATGGATAACTGCTTAGCTTCCAATTCGGAAACTGGTGGTGTAGGATGTGATAACATGACCATGATTATCATTGGTCTCTTGAACGGCAAAACCAAGGAAGAGTGGTATGATGAAATCGCAAAGCGTGTCGCGAATGGAGATGGTCCTTGTGCCCCTCCGGAGTATGGCAAGTACTCCGTTAGTTCCTAGGATCGGAATATCTCCTAATATGTTTTACTAGCTGAATTTCGCGGACCTGGTGTTCATCATAACTTTGATGATAGTGACAGTGGTTATGATGTTGATATGGACCAGAAGATTAAGTCTTTCGGTGGGAGCCAACGCGGACGGATCATTCTTCTTGGAGATGGTACAGAAGTCCTCACTGATTCCGATGATACAGAGATGTTCGACCACCGCGAGGAAGACAAAGACCTAGCTAGTCAAGTGCCCAAAGGACAGCCCAATTCCGAAGTCCCCGAATCCAATGCCTTACCCGAAAAGATTGACCCGAAAGAGCCAAAATACCAGGCTGTAGTAGACCAGGCTTTGCCAAAGACGACCGACTCGAAGGGGGAAGACGTTAAGAAGGAAGAGAAGTAGCGGGCGCACTTTGAGCATTTTCGAGATACCTTTGAAAGATTCTTGAGGCGAAGAGTGAAGAGTGAAGAGTGAAGGGTGAAGGGTGAAGGGTGAAGGGTGAAGGGTGGAGAGAGGGGTGACGTGAAGACTTAATGACACGAGAAATTATGCAGACCAGATTCATCTTGATGAATGATTATTTTTGCGACCATGTCTGGAATAGAACGGGTTGCAAGTTGTGTACGTTTTTTTTACAAAGCAAGACGTGAGATGAATTCACGTGTTGCAATTTCTCTAGGCAGTCTTCGTAAATGCTGAAGGGGGGAGGGGGGGAAGGGGGGAAGATGGAGAGCATAAGGGGGAAGGTACGAAGGTTATGAATACTTTATATCTGGTAAACAATTTTGGAGATCCCCTAGGTGGTGGCTTCTCCTTCGTCGACATGAAATTTCCTGAACTTACGATCTTCATACGCAGCGAGTTATATTGTCATGTTCATCGAGTCAGACTGTTTTTCCCATTTAAAATTACAGGTCTCTATAGGAAGGGTCCCTAGACTAAGGACCGAGTTGCATTATACTTTTAAAAATGGCCAATTGATATCCTGACTCTCAAGCGTTCATGTAATGTCTCGTTGATTTGCAGAGTGCAGTGTGCAGAGTGCAGTTTGAAGTTTACAAGTTCGCAGTTCGCGGTTCTCAGTGTGCAGATGATCCCAGCTTCCTTTTTGTCTTTTGTTTTTTGGTTTTTTTTCTTTCCCCTCCCTCTTCTTTTCGTCTTATGCTGAATGAAGTGTCTGATTGAATCGTTGGCATTGCTTGCTCCATATTTGTCTGGCTGCATGATTGTAATACGTTGATCGTATGTACTAGGTAGGTGGGGGGGGGAGGGGGGGAGGTCAGGTAAGATGGAGCACTGTTGTCTACAGTCTGTACTGTAGTCTGTAGCATGTAGGTCAAAATGGAGATGGTCACAGCTTGATGTGGAGGGGCTGGGTGGATTGATGGGTGGGTGGGTTGGAACTTGGTTGTACTGTACGGAGGTTTCTGTACGGAGGTTACTGGAATAAGCATTATTAAACATATTAAAAAATAACTAAATCTTTTCTTATATATAAGGGTATTAATTAGTTATAATATTATACTATTTGAAAATTTATATAGAAGAATAAAAATAGTAAAAGTATTATAAATTTTTTTTAAAAAAATTTAAAATATATTTATATACTATTTATATTTATATTTATAATTATATAATAACGTATTTTTATAAATTTAAAATAATGAAATAAGATATTTATTTTCTATAGCATTTTATAATTTTTTCTTACTTTTTCTTAATTTATTATAAATAAGATTTTTAGAATTATAACGAGGTACGAGGAATAGAGGGGTTAATTAAAATAGTATAATTATTTATAAAAAGGAAAGGAAAGGAAAGGATTAAAGATCCTTTCTACTTAAATACTAGTGTAGTGGTCAGGTGACCCTTATCTAAAAGGTTGCTTCCTAATAAGAATAATAAAAAGATTAATTTAATTTCTTATATAATTTTATATACTTTTAATTAGATTAAAATTAAAAGGAAAAAATAACTAATTAATTCTTTTAATTCGTTTTAATAAAAGCTTTATTTTATAGAAATAAATATTTTAGATATAACTTTATTTGTTTAAGATAAAAATAATATTACTTTTAATATAAATCTATACTAATGAATTTTTAATCTTTTTTCAAGATATATAAAAGCTTTTACTTACTTTTTTTGTAAATAAAGTACTTTTAAAATATTTAATTTTTCTTTTTGTGTTTTTTTCTAATATATATATATATAAAATTAAAAGCTTTCTTTTCTTAATAAATAATATACGTTTTTTAATATAATTCTAATATTATCTATTATAACTATATACTAAAGCGAATTAGTTAAATAGAATAAGAGAGTTATATTTTTTTTTAATAAATATAAATTAAATCACTTAGAAATATCTCGATATTAAAGAAAAAATAAATAATAATAAAAAGATAATATTATTATAAAATACTTAAAATAAAGAAAAAAGAAAGAAAAAAGAAATTTTCTCTATAGTCTTTATTTAATATATAATACTATTAATATTCTTTAATAAAGAATTCTTTATAAATTCTTTATCAAAAGTTATAATTTATTATTTTAAAAAAATTAAAGAAAGGCAGAAAGCTAATCCTAATGCGGCCTGGCTAAAGAGTATAATAAAAAGTTTCTTTATTATAATTTTAATAAAAAAGCTAATTCTTTATTCTTTAAATCTAATATATAATTAGATTCCTAAATATATAATCTAATTTTAAATAAAGAAGCTAATTCTTTATTCTTTAAATCTAATATATAATTAGATTCTTTAATATATAATCTAATTATTAAATGTATAATTTAATAAAAAAGCTAATTTATTAAAATTTATAATTTAATTTATAATAAAGAAAGCTAATTTCAAATTAAGATAATTATTTTTTATTATTAAAATTTAATATATAATTTGATTTATAATAATATAATTCGATTTTAAATTAAAGTAGTATAGAATATATATATAATATAAAAATATAATAATTAGAAAAGCTTATAAATAAATAGCTTAAATCCTTATAAAAAATTTTTAATTTAATATTCACTTTTATAAAATTAAAAGAGTCTTATCTTATTTATTATTAAAGTGATTTTATTATTAGCTTATTATATAATATTATTATAGTATTATATTATATTAATATTAAAGTAATTATATTTATATATATTTAATAAGCTTTAGTTTTACTTATAATACTATTTATAGTATTATATCTCGCTTAGTATATACTACCCCTGACTAGCGCGTAGTCTTATAAGAAGCTAAAGAGAAAAACTTTTTTTAAGAGATCTTTTTTATATATATTTGTAACGAATATCACGTGCTTTAGGCACGTAATATCTCATCACGCTAAGCGATACTATACATATAAAAGATCTCTAGATTCCTTAGAGATCTCTTTCCTTTTTAGCTTTCTTATTTTAGTTAATTAACCTTTATTAATTCGTTTTAATATGTGATTGTAATATAATAAAAAAGCTTTTCTTTCTATTGATTTAATACTGTTAAAAACTAAAGAATTCTTTAATTTAGGAGGTAAAACTGTATTTACGGATTATAGTTAAAAATTCTAAGTGATGTTAAAACTAGAAAAAAGAATGTTTTTAATTTTAAGTACTTTAAAATTATTTAAAGTTTTTTTAATATTAAAATTAAATAGGCTACTTTTATACAAAATGTTAAATATTGGTTATACATTTTGCAAATAATTTAAGTTTGTATTAATCCAAGAAATACAATTTATTTAAAAAATTAAAATTTTTTTTAATAATGATTGATATATTGCTTTATAAGGAATCTTTGTTTTTTTATAAGAAATTATTTTATTTTATAAGAATTAAAAAAATAAATTTTCTATAAATTCATTTTTATTAAATTCTTTATTCTAATTGATTTTTTTGTTTTATTTGTTTTTATATAGTATTATATAATAGTTTAATATGTTGTTATACTATATATAACAATTTATTGTATTAAATTATTAATTGTAAAAGTATTAAAGTTTTTCTTTTTTAATAAAAAAAATATTCTTTTTTTCTTCTTTTTCTTTTTATTATTATTACGAAAGAAAAAAGTTTTATTATAAATTTTAAAGGAAGGATAATAAAAATAATTTAAATAAACAATTATTTTTTACTTTTTTTTTTACAATTCTTTATTACTATAGTGGATAAATTATTTATTAATAGGGTTAATATTAATTTTTAATATGGGAAGAGGAAAAAAAAAGTTTTTTTATTATTTAAATTAGGAGCGGATATTAAAAATTTTCTGGAATTATTTAAATTCCTTAATTAATTTAAGGAGCAATAATAAAAAATTTTTTATTTTGTTAATGGTTTGATAGATAAACTTTATATAATAATATTTTTGTTTTCTATTTTTAATAAAAATAATTAAAAACTTTAGCAAAAGGTTAAACAATTATAAAAAAACTTTTATAAGCATTTTAATTTTGATTTAAAAGGTTTATTAAAGATGGTGGAAGAATATTAGGGGTTATTTAATTACTTTAAAAATCTACAAATTGAGCTATGTAAGGTTAAGAAATAATATAAGATCAAATTATATAATATTAAGTGTTAATATAACGAAGAGTTAAAAACTTAGGTGGATAAAATTATTTAATTTTAATAATAAGCTTAAATTCGTTTATTGTATATTTTTAATAATAAAAAGCTTTTTAAGTTATTTAACTTTAAGATATTTAAGGAAATTGGTACTTTATAAAAAAAATAGTGATGAATAAACTTTGAATATAAATTATGAGGATTGGCGTTAAATTTATAAAGAATAAAAATTTTATAGATACTTAAAGATTTGGAAGTTTAATATTTTCGAAATAAAATTATAGAAGTTGTTAATCAATATTTTTATGTGTATTTTTTATAAGGATTTTAAGAATCCTTATATAATAATTGATTAAATATTTAAGATTTTAAATGCTATTTATTATGATTATAATTTTATTGTAAATAACTTAGGATATATTCAATATTTTAGTATAAAAACATAATTCTTTTTTTAATATTTTAAAGGAAGTTTTAACAATTAATTTTGGAATTGGAAATATAAGTTAAGATGTATAAATTTTGTATAATTCAAAAAAAATTACATTTATATTTCGTTTTGCGATGCTTAACTTTTTTTAATTCTTTTTATTACATTAGAATTTGCTAAAATAAATACAAGAAAATTAATATTAATCTTTAAACTAATATTTAATAAAAGAAATTGTTTAATTGTTTTTTTTATTAAATAAGATTATTTTAAAAGTAATTTTTAATTATTATCTTTCCGTAATAAAACTTTTTAATTATATTCAAAAAAAGGTTTCTTTTTCTAATTTTATTATTAAAATTAATAAGGATAATAAATCAAAAACTAATTATTTTAATTATAGAGAAAATAGGTATATGATTTATAATTATTCTTGCTTTAATAAAAGAAAAATAGATTGGAAAAATAATTAATATTATTAAATTAAAGGATTATAATTCTTAATAAAATTAAAATTATAGATTTATTTAAAGTTAATTCAGAGGATGATTTAAAAGTTGATTTAGAAAACTAATTTTTTTTTAATAAAAACGGTTTTAAAGGGCTTAGTTTATTTATTATTGAAAATTATTTAGATACATTATTTGTTGAAAAATATATTAATATTCTATTAAATTTATTTTTTATATTAATAAAATTTATAAATCAAATTAATTTATTTTATATAAATAAACCTTATATTAAGATTTGTTATATTAGCTATAAGCGAATTTCTATTACGATTTTGTTTGATAATTCAATGTTTCAAGAAAACTATATTAATAAAGTAATAATTAAAAAAATTATATATAAAGATGATATTATAATTATTTATTTTTAATAATTTATTCAAATTACTAGTTTTTAAAGCGATAGTGAAATAATACGTGTATATTAATAATTAAAACTTCGTTTTTAAATATAAAATTATATTGCTAATCTTATTTTTTTTAATATTATTCTTAAATTAAATTACTCTTATATTATTGGAAAGAGGTAGATAATATAATATAATATTATATTAGATATTATTATTAATAATTTAATTTTTAAGGAGAATTAATATTAATATAAAAGAATATCTTATATAGCGAATATTTTATTCGTTTTATCCCTATATTTTTATAATTTAAAGGTTATTTTAGTAAAGTTAGTTGTTAAGCCAATTATTCTTTATAATTTATTAAAATAGAAGGGTAGGTTTTTACTATTGAATTGAAAAAATCAAGCTTTATATTATTAAAAAGGAATTTATAAAACAACAAAAATAATTTATTTATTTTTTATTATTGTATATATACAATTAGTTTTTGATGATGAAGGATCTATTAATGAAAAATGAAGTTTATAAAGTATAGATTAATATTATTAAAATTAATTTTATTTTATTTTTTAGCTAAAAAACAATATTATTAGGTTTTTATAGTACAATTAAAAAATATTTTTATTTAACGATAAAAGGAGAAAAAACCAAATTTAACTAAGAACGAATTATATAAGATTATTCTACGTTATTTGTATTGTTTGTTATATATTTTTTTTTTAAAAAAAATACAGATATTATTCTTTTATATTATACTAATTTCGATTATTATATTTAATTTACTAATAATATTTTCAAGCTTGGTAATGTTTGATAATATAGACTTTTTAAAAAATAAAAGAAAAGAAATAAAAACTTATATCGAAAAATAATTAAAGCTTAATTTTATTAAATAAAATCAATCTTTATTTAATTTTTTATCTTATTTATTTATAAACTTGGCGGAGGAAAATTTAATTGTATATTAATTATCGGAAATTGAAATATTATTATCAAAAAAGATAAGTACTTTTTTATTATTGATTAAAGAAATATTGGTTTAATTAATAGAGTTTAATATTTTTATAAAAATTAATATTTAATAAATGTTTAATCAAGTTTAGTTTTGGTATGGAAGCGGATAAGGATTTTATGATATTTATAATATTTTATAGGTTTTTTAAGTATATTATTCTTTTATTTAGTTTGTATAATAGTCCAATTAGTTTTTAACATTTTATCAATATAATATTTTTTCGATTTTTTTAAGGATCTTTTGTACGATTTTATTTTAATAATATTATTATTTTTAATTAAAATCTAAAAAAGTATAAAAGGTATGTTTAACTAATCTTTAATTGATTTTATGGAAGTGGTGTTTTATACTAATATTAACAAATATGAATTTTATATTATCGAAATTAAGTTTTTAGAACTTATCATTTTTATAGATGATATTAAGTTAGATTTTGTAAAAATTAAAAACTATCCAAAATCAGAGAATTTTAATAAATTTAATTAATATATGTTTTTTAATTAGATTTACTAATTTTTATTAATATTTTATTTCTTTTTTTTTCAAAGTTTATTTTATTTATAATTTTATTAATTTTTGAAAGGACAAATATTTTTTTAAATGGTTAAATATACATCTTTTTTTTAATAATTTAAAGATACTTTAATATTAAACTTTATTAATATATTATTTTAATTGTATTAAAAAGTATTTTTTTAAAACGAATGTATTGTATTTTATAGTGGTAAGAGTATTGTTTTTCAAATTGAAAATAATAATTTATTGTACTTAATTACTTATTTTTCTTACAAAATAGTTTTTGTAAAATAACTCCTACTAATTATAAGATTTATAATAAGAAACTTCTAGTAATCATTTATTATTTTAAAGCTTAATAAACAAAATTGTAAGGGATGAATAAAAACTATTAACGTTTTAACTAATTATAAAGGACTTTTAATAGTAATTAAAATAATAGAATCTTATTTATTAATAATATTATTGGATGAAATATATATAAGACTTTAATTTTAAGATTATTTATAGATAAGGAAAGAATAATAGCAAAACAAATATTTTTATTTATTAAACAAAAGATTTTTTTACTAATAAAAGTAATATTTAATTATTTTAACAATTTTGTATATTTTATTGCTATTATTTTGTTTGATATTGGAATTCGAATTTCTATAATTATTATAAAATCTGTTAAGGGTAATAAGCTTACATTATTTTTTTAGAAAATAATATTTGTTTTTTAAAAAAAGGATTTTGTTTACTATAAAATTATTAATGTTTTAAAAAAAAGAATAAAAAGTTCTTTTTATAATAAAAGGGAGATAAAAATATTAATAATCAATTTCGATTTATATTTCTAGTTTTTTATATATATTAATAATGATGGGTTATTATATTATTATAATAAAGTTTTAAATATTTTATATTAATTATTATTTTATTAAAATTATTGAGGAAGTGTATGATAAGTTTTTTATTGATTATTTAGAAGTTGATTAATTATTTTTTTTATTTAAATATAATTTTTATTAACCAAAAATAAATATTATTATTAAATAATTTATTAATAATTATTATATATACAAAAAATCGAGATTTTCGAAAACTAAATATTAAGATTTATTTATTTTGTTTAATATTTTAATGCAGTTATAGCAAAATATAATAATAAATTTTGTTATAGGTTTCCAAAAATAGATAAATTCAATATAATATTGATTGTGGTTTATTGATTTACTAAAGAATATTATTTTATTTTTTGTTTGGCTTACAATCGAAGAACTATTACAAAAAAACAGTTTATTTTTTATTAACTAATGTATAAAAATTATATAGTCTTTATAATATTATCGTTTTTAATCAAAAAACTATAATTCTATAATAAAATTATTAATTATTTATATTGTTTATTATATATCAAGTTTAAAATTGTTTATTGTTTTTTATTCAGAATTTAGATAAAACAATTTAAAATTATAAATTTAGAGATAGAGTATTATTTCTAATTGTATATTTATTATATGTAGGATAATTAATTATATTAATTCTTTATAACAAAATTTATTTTTAATAATGTAATTTTTTTATTTATAAAGATTATACTTTTTTTTATAATTAAAGATTATTATTTTTAAATAAGTTTTTAATATAAATCTTAATATATTTATGTAGATTGATATATTAAGGATAAGTCGCCTACCCTACTTCTCGCCACCCCCCCCCCATTTGGCCAGCATTTTACACCAAAAACGGCCATTTTAACGTATTTATAACTCTACGAAAAAATGGATATATATTTTTTAAATTTTAACTAAAGCTTCTTATATATAATTATTAATAGATTTTGAAAATCTTAAATTTTTGCGAATTTTTTTATAAAGAGTAATAAAAGATTATAGAAAATTAGAATTTTCGGTTTTGGATTTGTATGAAAATCACATACAAAATTGAAAACTTTTAAATAAATATTTATAATTTCTAAACAAAAAATAGTTAAAAATAATCTATAAATTTTTTTAATAAGATCTTATTTAATTAATATATAATAAATTAAGCTATTAAAAATATATATAATAATTTATAACTATTGAGTAAATCGAAATTATAAATTATTTATCTATTTAAAATTTTATCGTCAAAATCTAAGAATCTATATTAAACATTTATCATAAATAATAATATATTATTAAAACAATATATTCGATTAATATTGGTTTTAAGATTCTTGAATTTTTTTTTTAAATTATTTTTAGCTATTTATGTTAAATAGATATAATTTTTTTTTTCAAAGATTTTAATTTTGTATAGGATTCACATACAAATCTAAAATTAGAATTTTAATTTTTTATAATCTTTTATTAACTCTTTATAAAAAAATCGCAAAAATTCAAGATTTTCAGAATGTATTAATTAATATATATTAATTTATTATTAAAAATCTTAATTGATTATATCAATTATTTTAAGAAGTTATTAATACGTTAAAATGGCCGTTTTTGGTGCGAAATGCTGGCCAAATGGGGGGGGGGTGGCGAGAAGTAGGGTAGGCGACTTAGTTTTAATAAATGAATAATAATTAATTTTGCCAAACGAATAAAGGATATTTAAAATTATATATGTGGAAAAATGAAGCTTTTTAAAGCGAGAATAAAGGATTTTTGTTAATAAAATAATTAATTATATTTTAGATATAAAATTAATAATAAAATCTTTTTAAACCTTAAAAATGTTAAAATATATTAATCTTATAAAAAGCTTAATAATAAAAACGAAGGATCTTAAACTATTAAAAGACTTTTAGATTTTATTTTATATAAGTTTAATTTTTTTTTATTATAAAGATTCATTTTGTTTTTTATATAAGTTTATTAATATTGGATTTAAGTAATCCATTACTTAAATAACAATAAGAGAATATACAATCAATTTTAATTAACAAAAAATCTAAATACAAAATTAAGGAGATTATTAATTTTAAAAAAATAAATGAATAAATTAAATATTAAGCTAAATAAAAGGAATATTCTTATAATAAAAAGTTTTATTATACTAAAAAGTTTATTAAAGCTTTTTATATAAAATATTTATATAAACTTAAACCTAAAGTTTAAGATTAATTATAGTATTTTTAACTACTCTATATAGTGTAATTTTGATTTAATTATTGTTCTATTTTACTTTTTAAAGATTTTTATTTTCCCTTACATTTCTCTTTTTAAAACCCAGCTTTTTTTTAGGATTATAATCTTTATTTTTTTTATTTAATATTAATTTCATTATGATTTACTATATTAATTTTTGATTATTATATAAAGTTTAATATTGTTTTTTAATTAGGATTTAATTAATATGTTTAATATTATATATTAATTAGTAAATCAGAAAGTTTCTAACTTTTTAATATTTTTGGATTAAATTACTTTTTTACTACCTTTTCCTTTCTTTTTAGTTTAGAAAAGTATTATATATTTAAAATATTATTTAATTATATTTTTTATTTTCGTATTATTATCTTTCGATTTCATTTATACTTCTAATTTTGCAAAAGTATAAATTGCTAATCGAATTTTTTACGTATTATAAAATGTTTTTTAAGTTGTAATAATTATTCTTATTTATAAGCAAAATATATATCATTATTTGTGTATAAAATAATAATACTATTTTCATTAATAATATTAATTTGCTTACTCTAAATTTTAGAAGAAATATAGTTTAGGAAATTTAATAAATCTTTTTTGATAAAAATCTATTTTATTTTGCCATTAATTAATTTAATAATACGATAGAGGGAATTATATATTTGCGTGAGGAATAATTTTTATTGAAGCTAATTTAGTATTTTTATAGGAAGGATATTCTTAAATAGTTATTTTAACTTAATTAAAGGATTGTTTCAATTATTCTAGTTTATTAATTAAAAATTGTTATATAATATATTAATATATTAATTAAAGGCTTTTTTTTTCTTTTTCTTTTTTATATAATCTAAAATTTATATCTTTTTTAAAAAAGGGGTATATATAACAAATATTATATGCTTTAAGTATATAATATCTTATTATACTAAGCAATATTGTATATATAAAAAATCTCTAAGTTCCCTAAAGATCTTTTCCTTCTTTAGCTTTCTTATTCTAATTAACTAACCTCTATTGATTCGCTCTAGTATGTGATCGTGATAATGGATTCGAAGAATCTTAGTTCATCAATTTGTTGTGTTATGTGATTATTATACTTGTACTATAAGAGGTTCAAAATGCAAAAATATGAACCTTAAATCCTTAGCGGCTTATGTGATTAGTTATAAGTATTCTACGAAAATTTTAATTAGTCGATTATTAGTAAGCAGAAAACCTTAAATTTTTAATGCCAACATTCCGTTTTTTGTTTTAAAGCTAAATTATTCCAATCATTGCAAAAGGTAATTAATCATTTTGGCTTATTCTATTTCTATTTCGATTATTTCATTTCGATTATTTCATTTTGGCTTATTCCATTTCAGCCCATTCTATTTCGGTACATTCTATTTCGACACATTCTATTTCAGTCCATTCCATTTCGGCTCATCCATTTCGAATAATAAATAATAAATAATAAATAATAAATAATAATAAATAATAAATAATAAATAATAAATAATAAATAATAAATAATAAATAATAAATAATAAAATAATAAATAATAAATAATAAATAATAAATAATAAATAATAAATAATAAATAATAAATAATAAATAATAAATAATAAATAATAAATAATAAATAATAAATAATAAATAATAAATAATAATAATAAATAATAAATAATAAATAATAAATAATAAATAATAAATAATAAATAATAAATAATAAATAAAGAGGTTGATTATTATAATTATAATAGATACTTTATATATCTTATATATTTTATATGAAATTAAAAATATATTAAGAAATATATAAAAACTATAAAGCTTCTTTATAAATTCTAGATATTAAATTAAATAGAAAAATATTTAAAAGTAAACTAAATAAAATAAAGAATAAAAAGAATAATAAAAAGAATAAAAAGAATAAAAAGAATAAAAAGAATAAAAAGAATAAAAAGAATAAAAAGAATAAAAATAATAAAAAGAATAGGAAGAATAGAAAGAATAAAACGAATAAAATAGAATAAAATAGAATTATTATTAAGAAAATTATATAAATTAATATTTATTTAAAAATATTATTTAAAAAATTTATTATTAAATATAAAAAGAAATATAGAAAAAAAGATATTATTATTAATATACTTAATATAGAATATAATTATATTAAATGTTTTTTTTAAAATATAAAATATTTATTCTAAATTAAAGAAAGTAGAAAATAAATATATAATAATAAAGATTTTAAAAATGATTTCCTTTTTAAGTATTTTATTATTATTATTATTATTATTATTATTATTATTATTATTATTATTATTATTATTATTATTATTATTATTATTATTATTATTATTATTATTATTATTATTATTATTATTATTATTATTATTATTATTATTATTATTATTATTATTATTATTATTATTATTATTATTATTAGTTATACTAGCACTCGCGGAAAATAAATTTTTAGATTATGGATTCGTAGAATTTTATTAGCCTCGAACGAAGTGAGGATTGGGGGTTTGGGGGCTAGCCCCTATTAAGTAATAAAATTCGAAGAATCCATAGTCTGAAAATTTATTTTCCGCGAGTGCTAGTAATATATAATATTACTTAAATTAAATATATATTTATATATATTATATATTAGCGTATTTTAAAATAAATATCTAGTTTATTTTAAGTAAATTTTAATTATATTTTAAATAAAGATTAAAAATATTTTAAATAATTAAAAAAAAGTCTTTAATATTTATTAAGTATACCTTTAAAATCTATTAATAGTTTTATAATATTATTTACTTAAACTTATTAATAAAAAGTTTTTATTTTTATCTTTATATAAAATAAATATTTATTTATAATATATTTAATTATTTATTTTATTTTTAATAATTTAATTAAATAAAAAATAAAAAAATAATACGACTGTGAATAATTAGCTTAATATAATATTTTAATAACGCTTAAACTTTATAATCTAAAAATATAAATTCGTTAACTAAAATATATAAAAATTATATAACCCTATAGGTAAGGGAGGAGGAGTACCTAGGTAGATAGGTATTAGATATCTCTTCCTCTTTCTACTAGAACTATCTATGGACACCTGACTTTGTATCAAGGGATGCTTACTAGGTACTCATTAGTACAAGTATACCTAATTACTATAGTAATAAAGAGGAAAGTCTCAATCCCAGCCTCATTCGTGCCCTCCCCTCCTCTCCTCTCTTCTCAATTCAATTCATTCAATCAATTTAATCAATTTATCTCCGTATGTACTTGTATTTATTAACCAAGAGAATAAATTTAGTCCATTTATAAGTTAATCCATTTATTAATTCATCTATCTCCCTAAGTCCACGGGTACAGCATCGATTACCGTGAACCAATGAAAAGCTCGCATTCCTCTCCCTTTTCCCCCACGTGCTCTAAACGATGACGATATGTTTGAAATTCCCGGGTTTTTTATTTTATTTTTTTTCCACTTTGAATTTTGAACGCCTCAAAGGGAAGAGATAAAAGAAACCTGCAGGTAATTAGGTGTATGATGATTGATGAGAGCATAGAAGTATCTAGCAGCTTTTGAAACTTGAAAGAGGGAAAGCTTGAAAAAAATTAGTTTGATGTGAGGACAACAAGACAAACCCAACTCAACCTAAATCCATCAAGCGATTTGAATTAATTATTATTATTGTTGTTGTTGTTACTACAAGTAGTATTATTGTTGTCGTTATTACTACAAGTAGTATTATTATTATTGTTGTTATTGTTATTATTATTATTATTATTATCATCACAACTATTGCTACTATCACCGCAGGGACGAAAACTTCCTCCCCTCCATCTTGCTCAATTATTTACTTTAGTGCAATACGTACGTACTCGTATCATGTTCATGTCCATCTTCCTCTTCATCTCCATCTCCATCTCCATCTCCATCAACCTTACATAAAGAGCTTTAATTCGTTTTTCCAAAAAAGCATTAAAACTAACTGTACATCAAGAGTATCCATTATCGTGATACTAGTACAGTACTCCCTCAAAGTACTCAAAAGCTTCAAAACTTTTACATGCAATACCTGCCTACCTAGTACCTACCTAGTCCTCGGATATCAACTTGTCTATTGTACGATAACACCCGCTACTTGAACCCTGGTCAAAATTATTCGAAACCGGCGATCTACTCCGATCATCAAAACAGCTACTGACGATTAAAGACACGAAAGTCGCAAAAGTTTAGAATCGATTGTCTCATCGATTGTCTCAATTCTCCTCCATCAATCGGATCCCAGAATCAGGTTGTGAATTTGAAGGGATCAAAAGATTCAAAGAACTTAAGAGAATCAACCATGTCTTCTCCATCATCGGGCGGGAGTGTGGGAAAGAGAAAGCGTACGTCTACGGGCCCATTATCCAAGAATTCCTCAATGCTCGATCAATTACAAAATTCATCCCGAGACGCATCGGGTGAAGATGGGGGAGTCCACAGCTCTCGAAACACGAGAGACTCGTAGCTCAAGTCACAAAAAGGCCCTTTCCGTCGACTCACAAAACCCACCGGCGAAGCGGCTTCGATCGTCGACGCACGATAAAGTAGCAGTTAATGGATCGGATAATGCGCGAGATCCGGGTGAACCATCGGATACCACTGAAGATAGTACGGATATTGCGAACAGAGTGGGAAAGAAGGGAAGAAAAAGTATTTCAAAGGAGAGGAAGAAGAGCAGGAGGGAGAGAAAGCGAAAGAGGAAGATGCACCATCTATGGCTCCACCACCAATTGGGAAATTGACGGATCCTGTTGGATACAAGACCAATCCACCACCTGCTGATAGACCTGTTCGTGTCTATGCGGATGGTGTGTTTGATTTGTTTCATCTTGGGTATGTGATGCGAAATCTATGGGCTCAAGTGCAGTCACTAACTCATGACAGACATATGCGACAACTCGAACAGGCTAAGAAAGCCTTCCCAGACGTCTATTTACTGGTTGGAGTTACAGGCGATGCAGAAACACACAAGAGAAAAGGACTTACAGTTCTATCTGGGCAAGAGCGAGCTGAGACTGTGAGACATTGCAAGTGGGTTGATGAGGTGGTTGAGAATTGTCCGTGGATTGTTACTCCGGAATTTTTAGCGGAGAAGAGGATTGATTATGTTGCGCATGATGATCTTCCATATGGAGCTGATGAGGGAGATGATATTTACAAACCAATCAAAGAGCAAGGCAAGTTCTTGGTGACTCAAAGAACTGAGGGGTGTTAGCACAACTGGTATCATCACAAAGTACGTTCTTGATAACCCAATTCTCAAAAATACTACTAATGACTATTTAGAATTGTCCGCGATTATGAAAAATATATCGCACGTCAATTCAAGCGGGGGGTACCACCCGACAAGAGCTTAATGTATCATGGCTCAAGAAGAATGAGCTTGACTTGAAACGTCATGTTGCAGAGATGAGAGAGGCCATCCGAACAAACTGGAGCACTACTGGTCAGGAATTGGGCAAAGAATTGAAACAATTTTGGCAATCCAGTCGTCCTGGCAGTCCTGCCCGTATGCACAGCTATGAAGGAAATAGCACTGGATCTTTGATAAGCCCTTCTGCTCTACAACATCTTACCCGTCGTCTGGAAATTCCAAGAAATGATAGCCCGGGTCCCGGTAGTGATTTTTGCTACGGGATATAGCCTGGGTCTCATTGGTGGCGTACGATCGTGGGTATGTTTGAATATTCTCATGACCGACTTGTGCTAACTCAAGTTCTCAGATGACTAGAAGTCGACAAAGCAACCGGGATAGCTTGCAAGGAAGTGAAAGTAGTGAAGAAGAAAGTGACGAGAGTAAATCACCTCGTGGTAGAAGTGGTGAGGGGAGTTTCAAGCCGGAAGAGAAAGAGAGTGAAGTGGATGAGAAACAAGTGGATGCACAAATCGATGCTGCTATGGCAGAGAACGCTAAGAAATCTGGTCAATAAATGAGGAAATACTTATGATGAATCGACTTTTGGGCAAGTGGCACGTGAGGATATAAGACTTTGAAATTAAAAGTCTTCTTTTGCTTTTCTGTTCGGCCCTTACTTCGTAGTAATATATTATTATTACGTTGTTGTACTACATACATATCTACATGAGCTATCTGTATTATTTCTAGAGTAGTAATGGAAAAGGGACGAAAGGGAAATGTAATGATCTGGATAGACAAAAACAATCAAACTATGAACTCTGGCAGGCTAGACAATATACATGTATCTGATTATACCTAGGTAATGTCAGTGAAACTTTTGATGGTACTTGTACTTTTAATCAAATTCAATTAAATCCAATCCTATCCTATCCAATTATCAATAACAAACCACCTATCCTTGGTACACGGATCTACACTCAATATCTGGAAACTCTCATGCCAATGAGGTGGCGTGAAGCACAGAGGATAAAGAAAACAAGATCACATGATCTCGACCAATCATCAGTTTTGAATTAATCAACCGAGATCTCGAAACTTTGGTTTTAGTGACATCGATGACTTCCAATTGCCGGTAACCTCGACCTCAGACCCCCCACGGAATTTTGATCCATCTCCCCTGTGCGCTGGAGGAAATAGATCTTTTCTGCTTGCTGTCCAATTGAATATTGAAGTGATTGTGGACTGGAAGGGAAACGTTATAAGGAAGCACAACATAAGTTTAGTGTGGAAAGGAAAACACGACGAAGACGAATCGAATTGAATAGGATAGGATCGGATAGGCGGACACGATGTTCAAGAGTGCGCTGGTTAAGAATGGCGGGATGGTCTTGAGAGGTTTGTTTCTCTTTTCTGTTTGCACTCTGTCGCCTTGCCTTGCCTTGCTTTGCCTTGCGTTCGTTGCATGCATGGCCTTTGCTGTTGGCGGGCGCGAGCACTTTGCTTTCCCTTTCTTCCCTTCCTTTCTGCCGCGAACCCAACATCCCCGGTGGCAAAATACCCATTCTCAATCACTGGAAACCGCAATGCTAACTATCGTGTGATCATCAGCCAAACCTGCCGCAACACTTCTTCCTTACCGCTCTCTCGCCGCCATCTCGAACAGTGCTAGGAATCCCGCCTCAGGCGGTTGAGGCGAGAGGTGATGTTGGACCGACGGGGTTGAAATTGAGTGTTACCGGGAAGGAGAGGAGGGAGGTTTTACTTCCTAGTCAGGAGGGGAAGAAGGGGGTTATGCAATATGCTCTGTAGGTTTTATTGGTTTCTTTTGGGGTATTTGGGGAGGGGAAGAGGTGAGGGGGCGAGGTCTTGTTTCGAGGTTTTACTTGGGAAACCCGCTTTGCTTCCTGCCCTCACCCCGATGGAGTGAGAACAAGGAACAGTAACGTGGAACGCAATACTGATGATCAACCAACAGAACCACCCTCGATCAAATTGCCAATTGGGCCCGTCAAGGCTCCCTCTGGCCCATGACTTTCGGGACTCGCGTGCTGCGCCGTCGAGATGATGCATCTCTCTACTCCTCGTTACGATCAAGATCGTCTTGGTATCATTTTCCGTGCCTCGCCACGTCAATCCGATGTTATGATCGTCGCCGGTACGCTCACAAACAAGATGGCTCCTGCTCTCCGACAAGTTTATGACCAAATGCCCGATCCAAGATGGGTTGTGAGTATGGGTTCTTGTGTGCGAATGGAGGGGGTTACTATCATTATAGTTACAGCGTTACTCGAGGCTGTGATCGCATTGTGCCGGTTGATATCTATGTTCCGGGTTGCCCCCCTACCAGCGAAGCGCTTATGTATGGTATCTTTCAGTTGCAGAAGAAGATGAGGCATACCAAAGATTACGAGGATGTGGTATAGAAAGTAGAGGGATGGAGAGGTGGGAGACGAGGCTTGGTGGTTAGCTTCACGGCTGGGGTTGACAGATTGCAATGGGGGATGATTGCGACGGGGGATTCAAGAGTCTGTACAAAATGTACATAGTCATTTGGGAGTTTTCGTCATTTCTGAGAAGGGGAAAATACAATACATTGGAATGGAATGGAATATCCTTTGAACATACTTTTCCTTTGTGAGCGCGAGTTGAAGATTTGTACATCGCTGAGGATTCTTGATACATTAAGGTTTTGTTCCATGGTACAACAAGTGTTTACCTAACTACCAATCTAATTCCCAAGTTGAGTAGGATGGATTGTCAGTATGCAGAGGGTGTTCTAGGAGTGGCTTTATTTTTCTTTCATAGCCCCTCTGTCTTTAGATATACAGTGGGGGCGGGGAGGGGAGAGAGAGAGGTAAAAGAGAAAGCTCTCCCGTCTCCGGGTCGCTTTAGAAAGTTCGATAAGCTTGGCTGTGATGGGGTGGGGGGAAGGGGGCAGTTGATTAGGGGATGGGGGATGGGGGATGGGTATATGTGTGATGGATAGATAGATAGATAGATATTGTTTTATTTGTATTTGAGCATTTTGTCATTGTTTGATTTTGATTTTGATTCTGGTGTCGAGGGCGTAAATATACAGGTAAAGTAGCTCGCTGATATATTGAGGGTGATCTATGATCTATGATATTTGATATCGATGTCGATGTCGATAAACTTCCAGGGGGTCGGGTGAGCGGGATCTTGTTTTTGGGAATGGAGGATGGGGATGGGAGATGGATGGATGGATGGATGGATGGATGGATGGATGGATGGATGGATGGATGGATGGATGGATGGATGGATGGATGGATGGATGGATGGATGGATGGATGGATGGATGGTGACGGGTGATGGTGATCAAGGTCAACGAAAAAAGGAAACAACAACGATCGATCACCTCGGACGTCAGAATCCACCGTCTTGCCAAAGGAGAAAAAAGGAGAAGAGGAGAGAAATGGCCCCATGAATCTCCTCCTCATGCTACCCGAATAGACCAACGATCAAGCTCGAACATGAATATTTTTTCCTCGCGATAACTACTAGGTTGGCCGCGGTAAGGCCCAGAGCTACGCCGAGGGTACCGCCATTGTGGTTGGTTGGTGTTGGGAATCGTAGGTATAACAACGCCATGTAGATAGATGGATTGTTGCATGTTGTTGTCATGATATCGAGGCTATGTATTAGAGTTTGTGGTTTGAGCGATGGTCACTATTGGGACTTCGAGTCATTAGCGTCAATAGTGAGTGCACTCTCTTTTGTTATAGTTAGAAAAAATATATAAATTTGGTTTGTTGATCTTTTGGGCTTGTTGAACCTAGTTTGTTGATTTTGGTTTCTTGAGGTAGGTAGGCTCATTTGAGGATATTGTAAGTTTAATTAGTATTGTTGTTGTTGTTGTTCTTCGTGTTACTATTGTTCATATTACACAAAGTTACCTGGAATTCGAATTAGTTAGTCAATAAATACATTATGTTATCGAATAAAAGATAACGCTTTTCGATAAAATAGGGGGGGAGGGGGGCAAAAGCGAGATCAAAAAACAATTTTCCGTTCGCGAAACAAAGTAACTTTTACTTTTTTGATAAAAGAATGAGGATGTTGATGGTATTGAAATAGAATTGATAATGTTAAGAAATGGAGGAAGTTAATGGAAATAGGAGTGATTAGGATTGAGAATGGTCTATTGATACTTTCAATCTGAAGGCTAATATCGTATTCTAAAGCTATTTTAAAGTTAACATAATATTTCAAAGACTTTTGGATGTAGACGCTCGAACGCTTTTCTCATTATATATATATATTGTATTGGGGATTAGGGGGTGGTATGTAATTATGGCATATTGGCATATTGCCATAATATTGGTTCCCGGGGTAAAGGGTCGCATCCGCGATGACTATTACGATTTCATCCCATGATACATCGGGTGCATGTACCTTGTCCCTGACTGTGTGTTCTAATTTTTCTCATTTTTCTTATCTCTGCTTGTCTTCCCGTCCATTGGGTATCCCTCACAGGTTGAACTTATCATGAAAATCCAACAGGGTGCTTCAATGCATCACAAGACCTCTAACCTCCCTCGTTGATTTCGAATTCTCTCTCTGGAAGACCTTGTGGCTTTAGCTTGAATCGTGGTATGAGTCTGTGATTACGGATCTGTATTGGGGAAACGATACTTACTTGTGCTTCTATCGCGGTGCGGGAAGATGTTAGAAGGGATGGGGAATAGATGAGGATACGGGGGTCGCGTTACTTCTGTTTGATTTGTCTGTGTTTTGGTCATTCGATGAGATGATTTAGGTTTGGGTTTGGGTTTCAATTTGGATTTGGCTCTTATATAAATTCGTCACTCATTCATAGCTTGGTGGGAATTATAAGAAAAAGGATATGGCTCGGTAGCCTATCCAGGGGTGATGTGATGAAATGGGGTATTTGTAGGCGTGGTGAGGATTTTTAGCTTATAGATTCGATGTCAATACTGATATTGATATTGGAAGAAGGAGATATGATATCATAATACCGATCAAAGTTGTATATTCATTGAACTCAATGGCAAAGGCGGTTCATTGTCATTGTTCGGTTGAATCTCTAATTATCGCGAATCGAGAATCGAGAATCGCATTCTTCTTGGGAAACCTTCGGTGAAGTTTGATTTCTTAATGAATAGGGTGAAATAATGTAATGACAAGATTTCTAGTCGAATAAGAGACAATGGAACCAGGGGTCAGAACTGGGAAACATAATTAACTACTTCGATTCTGGTCTTATTGTTATTTCTGGTATGTTGTCATATTTTCATTGTTAGGGATGGAATTGGGAATGGAATCGGAATTTGTGATGAGGTAGCTTTGTATTGTACTACTTCTTATTCATTCTCGGTATTCGGTGAGCTTGTCTTTCCCGGTGTAGTAAAGTTACTAGAAGATGATTGGATATTTGGGATGCAATACATAAAGTCAGAAGCAATCAACACCTAATCATAACAAAACATCTTGGAATTTGCAGTCAAGAATACATCCGCGAGGATCTTTTGATGTTCTCATTCCATCATATAAACGTAAAGTCGTTTATTTGACTTTTATACTGTGCCTAGAAAAAACGTGAATGGTCGAGGTATGAAGAGGAAGTCATCATTGTTTATATACACAAAGGAGTGAAATAAAAAAGGGGAAGACTAACAGCTGATAGCTGATGAGATGGAAAGGAAAATATGAATAGGTTTTACAATTTCTGGTGAGGATGCGGGGCTCAAATCAGTATGGTGTGTTATAGAAGGTGCAGAAATGACTAGTCGATGGCAAGATATATGGGGTTAGTGACAGCAATTTTCGATCTTCAGAGAGAAAAATAACAGCAAACATACTGGAGTCCACATGTCTTGGATTCAGAATGAGTTCCAGTTCTTTCTGCAGGATACAAATCCAGGATAGACTTGGCTGACTGCAAATCCAAGAACTGGTAGGAGAAAGCGCCAGTGATAATTCCCTTCCACGAAACAGGTTTTTCGGTTGTATCTCCTAATCCGTCTATATTACGCAGCGGAAGAAGTAAGTTCAACACAAGATTTAGCAACAACATCATCTCGGCTCTCCTCCCAAAAGTGAACACCGCATCTTCCATACTGATGCTCGAAAATGAACTCTCTCCAGGCATGGTGCTTCTTCATCACAGCATGTAATCATTTTCTCGCTCCAAGGTCTACAACCCACATCTGATCATCAGAAAAAGTCAACCACATGTGATACAATCAGCCCTAGAATAAAATAATCACCGAAGAACAAGATTGAAGCAAAGAGAAACATGCTATCCAATGTGTTTGAACTTTCCCAGTAAATGTTGGAGAGGGATAACTTGAGTATTAGAACTTAGCGCGAGGTCTCTAGGAAAGTGTCAAGCAAATAAAAATAGCTCTACAAATCGATAGAAAGCAGTGTCTCTGTAAAGGTTTACATAGAATACTAATGTGAGAAATACTAATATGAGAGAACAAGAACACTGTAATCATGGTTTCTAGCAGATTGGAAACATTGAAGCTAAAATCTACGATAAGGCAGCCCAAAAAATGTGTCCAATCTCATTCTGGAAGATTTGCCATTGAAAGGAAAAGAGAAAGAAGCACAAGGGGTTTATGCACTCGCTGAATGAAAGCGACGTTCACATATTGAAAGGCCATCCAAAGTCAATACTAAAGATGTGCGGCCCTCTCTGGCTGCCATGACCCATCTTTTAATAAAACTACTCTATCGATCTTATACCAATTGAGTATGATACTCCCAAAACTCCGCGTCACAGTTTGAACTTTGCTCAGCATAGCGTCTCATTATTGCTCGCGAATGTAGGCGACTTGAAATCTTAGAGCCCTATGATGCAAATCCGGGGCCTGTTTCAAGATATAGAACTTGGATGGAATTTAGAGACTTGCTTTTATATTCTAACCATACAATATTTCCTATATTCCTCTAACTATTTCTCACCGTCTCCTCCACATCTCCTATTCTTTTGAAACTCTCATACGTCTTGAGCAAAAGCAAGTTGCTGGAGTGCTGGACTTTTCCTTTCAAGTCCCTTATTATATACGGACAACTTTTGATACATCTCTGTGCAAGTAATGCAATGGCTGATGAATGTTCCCCTGCTATTACTTGGGCAGGTTTTAAAAAAGGTATATGCAAAATAAGCGAGATTCTCAAAATAATATTCAACTCTTTAAAACCCTATATTAGCCAATTTTATATTTTTTTTAAAAATGTTTTAAAACTATTAATATTGATATTAATAAAATCACAAAAAGCTATAAAATAAATACTAATATTTATAGATTTATTTAATAACTTTAATGGGTTTTATTAAATCTTTAAAATAAGGGATTATATATATCTTTAATATCAAATAAACGATATTATTATAAAGATAAATATAGTTTTAATTAAAAATCAAAATTTCGTTAAATGGATTAAAAGAAAGCATTATATTAGAATATCTAGTTTATTATAAATTAATCTTAATGTTATAAATATTATTATATTAAAACGATAAAAAATATAGATTAAAAGAAAGAGTAATAATTATATTGGGATTATACGTGTTTAATTAATGAAATCTTAATATATTTTAATAAAAATTATTATTTATAAAAGCTATTATTTCTTTATATTGTATAATAAATTTAAATTGTTTTTAAAGATTTTCAATCTATTTATTTATAACTTTAATTAGGATTTTTTATTATTTTTTTTTCAAGCTATTATAATTTTTTTTAATAATTAAAATGATCTTTTTTATTTTAATTTAATTTCTAATATAATTTTATATATGCTTTATAACATTTAAATTAGAAGATTAAAATAATTATATAATTTTGATTATATTAAAAAAGTTAAAATACTTTATAGTATATTTTAATTTATAAGCTAATATATTATCCATTATAATCTAAATCTAAATCGAATAATAATAAATACCTTTCCTTTAATTCTTTTTTTTTAAGTTTATTAATTTATAATTTTAAATATAATATAAAGTATAATTTTATATATTTTAAATTAATTAATTTTATTTTTTAATTTATCCCCTCTTTTTATATTATGCTTTTTTTTTAAATAATTTTTGAATAAAATAAACTTTCTTTAATATTTTCTAATCTTTTTTTTTTAATTTAGAATATATTAATATACTTTCCAATTTAATATAATATATTCCTTATTGTTTTTTTGGTCTTTTTTAGTATCAAATTAAGTTTACAATATAAATTTTTACTATTCTTTAATATTTTTGTAAAAGATTTTCGAAATTCATTTAATTTTTTAAAAATCTCTTTTTTAAAAGTTTTAAAAAGCTTTAAAAGGCTTCTTTTTATTTGAAAAGCATTTATAAATTTAGCTTTTTAATATAATTATTTTATAATAAATTATTTAATATCAAAATGAAAAATATTTGTTAGAATTATACTAATAGTTTTTTTTACTATATTTAAAACATGTTCATTAGCTTTAATTTATAAATATATAATTCTATAGATTGTATATTAATAGATATTTAACGTAAATTATATATACAATTCTTGTATTTTTATATTTAATTTAGGTTTTTTATCTTTTTGTTAACTAATAAATATAAAATTTGTTTATTATTTTATAAAAAGTTAATAAAAAATAATTTAAATTTATTTTCTTATATATATTAAATATAAGGTTTATACCTTAAACTTTTTATTTCAATAATTTTTAATATAATCTTTTTTTTTTGAATATTAAAAATTTGTGTTTTTTACTTTTTTTTGATAACGATTTTATAATGTTTTTAATGGATTTTAAAAGATCTTTTTATATTTTTCAATTTAAGCTTTTTATATTAAATAAGTTTTTTGAATATTAATAATTAATTAATTTTATAATAATTAGCAACGATGCGATTTTAAAGTATTTTGAATGTATTAAAAGATATAGATTTTTTCACGCATTTTAAAAGATATCTTTAGTTCTTTTAATCTTAAATTTCAAAGAATAAACCCTTTTTGTATTACAAGTTTTTTAAAGTATTTTTCATTAAAAAATATTAAGAATTGATTGAATTATTTATATTATCGTATAGCATAATACACATCGTTAAGCATTATTTTGAGAATCTCGCTTATTTTGCGTATGCCTCTTTTAAAACCTGCCCGAGTATAAGCGAGACCAATCAGCCTCACCAAGGTGTCCGTGTTAAGGATTTACCCATCAAGGATGTGTAATTCTTGTACTATTTTTCATCTTGCATCATTGTTATCATAAAGTTAGAATGAATCGATGAAGCTCATAATTTATTTAATGATAGCACTAATCATTGTGTGTCAGTATATCTCATCTTTCTAATGAGCAGACTCTTGCATGGATCCCGTGGCGAAACTCAACACACCCTCTTTCTTTGGTGTCGAATCTAATTTGCGGATAGAAATTCATCGAATGATAATCGATATGTCTAGTATCAATCCTACAATTCCCTGAGATAGATATGATTGTCCCATGCAGAATGTTTAGAAAATATCTGATACTTCCATACAATGCTGCGCCGTTGAACTCCCCAGATTAACACGAGATTAATATGGAAACTTTTCAAATGTTGTGGATAATATTTCTTCAATAGTACAAGTTTTTTCGACCCAGGACTCAGTGAAGAAATCCTCACTCTAAGTGATAAACAGGGTGAATTTACCGAAGCCTAGACTGGGTGGACTGATTGTATAGGATAGGAATAATCGCCTAATCTGAATTAGAACCGAATGAGCAAGAAAAATGACAAGACTATATATGCAACATGAACTGAATAAGGATTTAACTTGGAAACTTATTTTAACTTATAATTATACTGTAATTATACTGTAATTATACTGTAATTATACTGCAATTATATTGTAATGATACTGCTATCAGTGAAGGTCACGGATAATAAAACGTCGTCTTGATGATGACCAGTTGCTCCACCGGCTCTGACGACGACACTAGCTAGTTGTCGGCATGAAGTCTGGGAGACGTACCCAAATTATAAAAATATATGCAATAGTGAAGAGATATAGAATCAGGACTCAGGATCCAGAAACAGTCTATAATTTTCAGCCAGTTTTCCCATTTTGGTAGTACAACAATAAGAGAACAAGCCTTAAAATAACTCCAAAGCAATCTACTTGGATAAATAATCATAAACTTTGTCCGGGTTCGAGTATGGGTGTATATTAACACAAATTCTCTTGTAATTCTAGAGATTATTTTGATAGTTGTTCGTATAGAGTCCTAGTGTTGAAATTTGATACAATTCCTTATCAAATAGTCAATCTTGAAATTGTTTTGAGAACTGATTTTGCCAAGTCTAAGAGAGGAACGGCCAGTTTTTGCGATCCTATCTGTGCGAATTTTTTGCAGTACTTTTCTATAGCAACCATACTTATTGATTAAGAATTAGGGTTGGATAAAGGATAGGTATACTAACTTGTAAAATTTTAAGGATAATTCATTTAGAAGATTTCAAGTTAGAATGATTACTTTGTAAGTGTTAAATTACCTTGGGTATCAGATAGACGCACAACCCGTTAAGAGTTAATTTGGAAGTATTGAGTGTATCGGCTAGAGAAATTGAAATTAAAAAAGACCTGCAGTTCATTAATCTTTACTTTTCTAAACTTTAGCCCGAAACTCCACCGTTTGGCAATAAGTTGTCACATTATCTCATCTACGACTACTCTCCGCAGACTAATTTTAGTTACTATCTTAAATACTTTCGTATATAGACCGATTAGCTGCCCAAAATTCAAGCATTGTTAGATGATGAAGAAGAGAAAGAGAATAATGGAACAAGCCTACAATCCGATTGTATTATCATTTTAATACACGTGATTTAAACTCGCCATTTGCTATCGAGGTTCATCGGTTGAAATCCCCGAGGTCCTTCACATTTTCCCTATCCCTTTAAATAACCGAACACTCGCTTGCGATTATCTCGATATGTACGGGATAACCTCATGATAAGATACTGAAAACTGAAGTGCGAGAGTTAAAAAGCGTTTTAGATAGTATAAGTCTATATTGAATTTCTAAGTTCAATTGAAGAATCCGTTTATATAGAGATAACGATGGAGGGCGGGGTTTTCAACTAAAATTTCAAGTATCATAATTTACAAATCTCATATAGGCAAGTAGGTGAAATAAAAGTTCAAACGAAACTTATTGTCACGTTCTCTGCAATTAATAATCTCACATAGATCTTAAAAGAATATTGTTTGGTGGGTAAAAACCTCTATTGGATAGCCCCTTTGACTAGAAAATGGGGTGTTTTTCCATCTTTTATTCATGATAATTCATTCAACAAAGAAAAGCAAAAAGGAATAACTAACCTGATCCATCGTTCCTGGTCAACAAGTCACGATCCTCTTCATCTCCATCTTCTGTAGCCGGCTATTGTGAAGTCGAATCTCAATGAAGAACAATAAGATCCCTACTCAACTCTAAGCCATTACGATCCGACACAAAATCCTGGACTTCCTCGCGTAAATCGCCCTGAAGCTGAATGACCTCACCCCAAGTCTCATCATTGATGATGGTTCCCGCACAAGCTAACTTCTTCTTTATGAACTGGAGTATTTTCTTCTTGTCAAATCGGTCGGGGAGTCCGGAGATGGTGGTCACTAGGCGTGGTTTGACATTACCCTCTTTGTCCCTTTTGGTTGGGCCACTGACTTGTTGTGATCGGATGTGGATCTTGTTGGTGGATTTGAGATCCACATCGCCTGCGTCGGCAAATGGATCCACGGTCTTGAGGTTCTCGACCTGTTCCATTTTGATAGGAGGCAACATCTTCGCGGTTGGGTTGGTGGTTGGTTTTGAAATAATGTTGGGTTTCTGGGAGTTGTTAATTGATCTGTTGTATTGGAATCTGTTATGTTAATGATTGTTTGAATGTATGAATGATGAGAGCATTTCTTGGGAACCAAGGAGCCAGGTTATATTGAAGATCATATGGTATTGTTTCGATGAAGTTCTGAGAAAGAAGGCTGTTGTTTGCCTCCTTTTCAATTCCTCTTTAAATTTTGTTTTTATGTTTCTTTGTGTCTTTATGTCTTTTTTGTCTTGGGTAGACTGTCAAATCTCCTGCACTCGCCAATAGTATCAATCATCAATCTATGTTTCATACCATACTGTGGCCAGAAGAAGGTTCAAGTTATTCATTATTGTCCTATGTATGCAGATCTCAATGTTCCTTTATTTCACCATCTGGAGACTTTAAAGTTTGCTTATTGACCACTTAATCCTAAGCACTCAAACTGTGGCCGACTGTCTTATGAATGGAATGGGTATACTCAAGTACATAATAAGATCTATCAAAATGACTAAGGCTACCATGAATAGACGAATCGCAAACCAAAAGATTCTTGACTTTCAATTAAACCTAATAACTCAAATCACTAGAACTCTTTTCAGAACACAGATATATAGAACTGAGATTTCCGCGCTTTTGATAAGATACGCTGATATACTTTTCATCATCACTCCCCTTTTGTTGTAATCACCGAGACCCTTGACCTTAGTTATACATCTACTCTTCTAAAAAAATCACCGATAAACACATTTTATCGCAAGAAATCATCACATCTGCCCAGAGGACCTAAAACCACCCAAGAATCTTCTCAATGTCCTCCATCACTTATATGTCACTTCAAGAAACCACTTCTAAGATTAACCAAGCGAAATTTACCACAACCCACTTGGAAATTGATCTCACATTTCTGTTTCCTCAGTCTGAAAGAGTGATACTTCATATTCTGAGAATATTAAATGTCACAGAATGAATGTTCATGAAAGATGACAAGTGTAATAGTATTTTTGAAAGTAATCTTGTGGAAAACCATGGGATCAAACACATAGGCACACACGCACATGCATATGCACAATATTATCCTTAGCAGCGAAATAAACAGCATCTCTAACCTCAGAGCAAAAAGCAAGTAGCAACGAACCGAGTATATAAACCCCCACTATCCCAGCCCTTTTCAATCAGAAAATAATTATAATGCACTTGATCGTGAAGTATGGTGGGTTCGACTTTGCTTTGCGTGCTTACTGATATGATTCTCAATGGCTACAGGGAGAAAGAGAGGAGGTAGATGATGGTGGCGATGACGATAAACCTTTTGCATTAAGAGGGTGATATGACAACAATAGCAACAAAAAGCAAAAGTTTCGCCGTCATCGCAATCCAGTCGACAACCACTCTACCATCACTCACTATTCACCACACCTCCCTCATCTTTAACCATTACAGTAGCCTACACATTAGTCTTTTCATTAGCCCACGCAGTATTCCATACAAAACCAGCCCACCCAAAGTACAACACCATACCATACCATACGATGACCAACTCAACCCAGCTCAAACCAAGTGCAAGTAGGTAAGAAGACGCAACACGAAGAAGCGCATCTGCATATATGAAAAGAAATAAACTCAGCTCAGATCAACAAGGAAGTAAGTAACTATGCCCAGCATGGAAGGAAGGAGGTCTGCTAGATAGAAACCGCGTCCTTTTTGCCCCTAACACTACTGCAATTTTCGAGGGGAGGAAGGGGGGGAGCAGCAATGACAATACCGTCCTTCCAAAAATCAACAACAGCAACAACAGCAACAACAGCAACACCACGCCATCAAAGCAACCTCACCATCAAAGAAAATCTCACCATCAAAGAAATCTCACCATCATACATACACCCCAACCACCATTCCGTTGATCCCCACCATCCCACTCTATATCTCATCAACCGTCAACCCCCTCCACCCCCTCCAGCTCCAGCTCCAGCTCCATCTCCATCTCCATCTCCATCTCCACCTCCACCCCAAAACTTCAACCCATTCATTCATTCATTCATTCATCCAACCCCCCACAATGTTCCAACATCTATAACAACCACAACATAAAAAACTGCCAAGAACCCCTCCTTGCCCCCCTCCTCCACCATCCATCCATAACAACATACAAAGGGAAAAAAAGAAAAACAAAACCAAGGCTTCCCCGCCTCACCGCCCCCGTTTTTCAAGGGAATATGATACCGTGAATGGAAAGTGGTTGATGTATCTATATCTATATCTCCCTCTCCCTCTCCTCTCCCCTCCTCTCCCCTCCTCGCCTCTCACCTGCCGACCTCCCATATTCATATCCATATCCATATCCAACCTTGGAAATCTCCCAATCTCCCAATCTCCCAATCTCAAAACCACCTCTCCCCCCCCCTCCTCCCCACCACACCCTTCCCCCCTTCTACATCCAAAGATAAATAAACAAGATAACAACAATAACAACAATAACAATAATCACCGTGGAACAAATCAAATCAAACCAACCAAATCAATCGACCAATCTTTGGAATTTCAAATTCCGAATGCTTCATCTCAACCTTGCTCATTCTCCAATCCTAATTGGATAAGATTTGCAACTTTTGTTGTTCATGACCTAGGGCTGGGGCTGGGGCTAGGGCTAGGACGAGGACGAGGACTAAATTGTACCTCTCACCTATCTACTCCATCGGAAGTTATAAATGCTCTTTGGACTTCATCGTCACACCTCGTTACACATCATATATCACATCACGCCATGTAACAATCATGCACATCAAAATCACTACCTGCAAGAATCTCATGTCAACAACTGCTTTTGATTTTTTGTATCTTATTCCATTCAAATATGCCAAAGCCATCCTACCTAATCATCCAACCATCCAACCATCTTCATCATAAAGTCATTCGTTCATCCATCCATCCCACCATCCATTTCCATCCATTCAATTCCAATCCAAGAATTCCATTACCCTATCACCCACCCTTAATCCATTCCATCCATCGATTGCCTTTAGAATTAGTTACAAAACATTTGACATTCAGCAACCACTTTGGATCCACAACACATTCAACCCATTTATATTATCATATCATATGATAGACAAATAAACTTCATCCGTACCATCATCATCCACAATTCCAAAATCCTTCAACAGCAACAACTACCAAGATAAAAAAAAAGAAAAATGGTCATAAATCATAAAATTGGTGGGGGGAGCCCTGAAGCTAGATAGAGCTAAGAGCTCAAAGAAATCAAAAGTATGTTGAGAATAGGGTAAAACAAAAATCTCATAAACAAAACAATCTGTGTTCCTGTTCAGTGATCCAGTGTTCCCTTCTCTATCCATCCTTCTCGACATCATAAAGAAATTATTGAGACAGGTTTCTCGTGCTGTAAAAATCGAAGGAAAGAAAATGGCCCCATTCATTATTTTGGTCATTCATCTGAACAAAAACAAATCATTTAAGCCTTTCCCATAAACGAAAAACACAAAAAGCCCAAATCCCAAACATTTCATGTCGACACCTAGAGTGACATCACTAGGTGTGATTCGTTTTTTTGTTCTCGAGGGTAACAAGGCAACTCCCAAGTAAAATAAAAATCCCGCTTGCATGTGTATCTTCGGGATCATTTCTCAACAGATTACTTCCTTTCCCATATTGCAAAGCGTAGATTCGTCAGGCCGTATCGATGATCTTCATCAAGGTCATCTAAGAATTTCAGTCATAAACTCGTCGTCATTCCAGGTTCGAACAATTTGCCAAATCTATATTTGGCGAATACAAAGACAATCGCGAAGGTAAACAAAAAAGAAAACTTTCTTTCAAGGAGTGTACTTGTGATTGTCGAGAATGCTTTTGTGGCGCGCGAGCCAAGAATGAAAAAAACAGTTGATCATGATGAAGAAAAAAATCTGATCACTGGAAGAAATTGCAAAAGGATGCGGCCAAATCATCGATCCGAGTTACCGGCGTCGCTGCGCAATGGTCGATTGAGCTCGGTTTAGCCCAGGGTTGTAAGATGGTCCCGAAACAGACCCCTCACGGATTGTTTTTCGTCTCTTTAAACCATCAGCATCAGCCATTCCTGGACCTCTGCTAGATGGTCGACCATCATCATCATCATCTCTCCCACGCTTGTTGTTCGCAGGCGCGCCATTCATGATATTCTGTTGACCAGCGTAACCATTAGACATTGAAGATCCAATATCTGATTGTGGCGCGTATACATCACCACTGGAGCTGCCATTAGCTGTCCCACGTTCTTGACTAACCACATTATACAAATTACTCGAAGGGGGCTGAATTCTCGGAGGGGTACTGTAGCCTTGCTGTTGGGCATAGTATGATTGCGGTGCCGAAGCTGTTCTAGGAGTGGCACGGCCGGAAGCTGGATGATTTGGTGAGCCAGTCATCTCAGGTGACAAGTGGGTGTGTTCACCTGTTATTGATCCTACGGCTGGGCCGTTTGGGTAATTGTATGATCGACGACTTGAATCATAATTGTTTTGACTATCATGAGTGTATTCGCCACCGTCATGTTCCTGATCATGTTCATCGTCCACCTGACCGTTTCCTTGATGATGAATCACTCCATTGGAATCCTTAGACTCATGATGTTGTGCTTCAGCGTCGGTTGCTCTCGATAATGGTGGTCCCATCTCATTCTTGATGTATGAATTTGGCTGTTGCGAGTATTGAGGCATACTTTGTTGAGGAGGTGCTGCTTGTGCGTAAGCATTTTGAGGTGGGGGTGCTTGAGAATACATTTGCCTGGAATCATAAGGTTGTTGATTCTGCTGATACTGCTGCATCGATTGAACTGAAGTTCCAGGGGGGGTGGTGGCTGGCGTGGTTGGCATCGAGCGAGCATTGCTGAGTCCGGTATCAATGGATAGAGGGTTGGTACCCTGCACATTACCCATGGATTGATTGGGCCACTGGAAGTTGCCGTTAGAATTGTCCATATTACCCATGACACTGGATGCACTTGTGGGAGGGGTGGGGAATGTGTGTGATCTTTCGAGAACAGGACGACCAACATTTGGATGAGGAGCAAGTTGATGCTGTGGACCTGAAAGAGGAGCGCCAATTGAGTTAGTCATTGAGTGATGGTGGTGTTGGTGTATTGAAGGCAAACCAGGTGCTTGTGGGTTCCGCATTTGGTTTTGCTCATTCTTTCGCCGCTCTGCGGCTGCCATGACTGCATTTGTCCGTGTCTGATTGGTTGGGTGATATAAAAGTGCACCAATATTGTGAACGAATAATGGATACAATAACTCCGTAATCTTTTCCTTGTTTCGCAAAATCCAACGCGCGCTCAAAAGGAATCCTAAGCTTCTGGTCAGAGATGCACATGTAGAGGATAAGTCCAAGGTTTACTCACCAAACACCCTTTAAATGCATGGGTCCAATCTTAACAACATGTCTCATCTTCTCACTCTTCAAAATTCCGTCTCTTCGTCCACGAGTCATACCAGCAACATTCAATAATTTTGTACCATTAATCATGTGGTTGTCTTACTTGTTAGCGTATCTTTGGAGAAGGTAGAAAAGAGCGACGCTTACCTTCACGTCTCGCCACACACACCCCCTTTGCTTCTACCTGAAAGCACAAGCTGCCTTCATCTTCCCAGAGTGTCGCTGTCACCCTAGGCTTCATTCCTGGAGGTGCAACTTGACCAGTTTGATCAAATTGTTGCGGTCCACCATAGCCTTGGTTTGGCATACCAGGCTGCGTGGTCATGGCTGGGAGTGGCAACACATTACCTTGACCACCCATTGACCCGGGAATTTGCGCGGATTGTGGTGACTGAAGCCCATTGCCATAGTATTGACCATAGGGAGCTTGTTGCGCGGGTGAATAATGAGCAGGTCCGGGTTGAAGAAGTGGTGGCTGATGTTGAGGATATTGACTCAATGCACCTGATGTAGCGGTTTGAGGTGGCGGGGGTTGTCCAGCTGACATGTGTGGAGGATAATACATATCTTGCGGGCCGTGGTTCATGTTGTTTTGGTATGGCTCTTGACTGTAAGAGTATGCTGGGTTTGATGGTGGAGTGCTGTAAGATCCCTGAGGTAGAGAAACAGGGAGACCACTGCTAGCAGGAGTGGGAGAGGGCGTTTTGGGGCCGTTTGACGAACTCGCTGTCGTGTAGGATGAATGAGAACTTCCGTTCAAGATTGAGGAAGATCCAAGTGAGCTAAGTGAACCCACCCGGGGAGAGGAAGTACCAGACGAATATGCCTGTTGCGGCGGTGGCAAAGGCAAAGCGGGCAACCTTTCATTCACATACAGTGGTCGCTGCGCGGCGTGATGATTGTAAAATGGTACTTCGGTGGGCCCCCGGGTTTGCACTTGCGATATCGACGGAAGATCCAGCTTTTCGGTTGGAATGATCAAGTCCTGAAAGGACAATGATCTGGCAGACTCAATAAAGCGTCTTCCGGGAAGAGAGGTATGGGATTTTACGTTGGACGACAAGAATTACCTTGTGGTCTCTCCGTTTTTTAGGGTATGGGAAACGTGTCTTCTAATAGAAGTTCCAAACAAGGAACAATGATGCTTGGGTATAAAATGGCAGAGACTATCGTCGATGTGAAGAATCAAAACAATCACTGCTTTTACAACGAGCGCAAACGTAATAGGTCGTTTATTTTCGTGAAATAAGATGCATATGCCAAAGATGCAGAAGTCAAAGGATCTTGTAAAACGTCAAAAAAGAAAAATAAGAAAGAAGACTCGAAGACGGTAGACGTTTGGCTCGTAGAAGTCGTTAGAAAGGAGGACTTGAAGTTTTGTCAATCCAATTGAGGTGTGATCGAAGCTCCACGACAGGATCGTTGGCAGTTACGCGAACCTGCAGGTATGTATGCTTGTGCTTGTCGCTTCTTTGGAAGGAATCTGATCCGTGCTTCGATTCGAGGATGCGAACGTAGCAAAGGGTGAAGCTCGTGAAAGATTTGGTTGAAACTGGCTGGTAGGGAAGAACAAACTTATGGGGGGTGGAGTTTATCGTGAAAAAGGCGTGATGTGTACTTGTGGATAGTTTTTGTAAATTTGATCAAAGGAATTGAGAATATCTGCCACCTCTAATGCAGGTACACCAGTCAGCGATGCAGCAATGGCAAAGATATATCGATGCGCCAGGATTTACACGATAGTGATTGGGAGGGGGGAGGTCAAGGAGGGGAAAGATGAAGCGCGGGAAGCATTGATCATTGAACAATGGAGGTACATACCTTTTGTCTGAACTATCTCTAGGATTTTTCCTTTTTTTTCTCTTCTTTTTTCCTGGTGACTCTGTTCTTGTCCTTGTTCTTGTTGTTGTTCTTTTTTTTCCCTGCACCTTGTTTGAGGTTTAAGAAATGGGGGAGGTCGGGAAAGGGAGGATAAGAGAGTGGATTGGAGAGAGTTTAAAAAAAGGCGCGGAGGGAGAGAGAAGAATAGAAACGAGGGAGGAGGTTGGGCGTGATGTGTGAGAGTGAGTAGTGGTGGTATATGATGGGTTGTAGTGGAGGTGGATTTTGTGGGAAAGTTTAAAAAGGGATTGGTTCAAAATGAATACCTGGTCGGTTTAGATTTTAACGAGAGTGTGTATGGGATGGGATGGATGGGATGGATGGGATGGATGGTATGGATTGGGATGGACTGGTAAGAGTAGCCGTAAGTCGTAGAGTGAAGTGAGTAAGTGTATTTATTCCGTAGTCAGGAAAAGAAAAGAAAAGAAAAGAAATAAGAATAAAAATAAAATAAAATGTAAATTAAATAATATTGATGATTGAATGAATGAATGAGGTAAGGTGTGAAAGGGTTGGTCTGTTTAAGGTGTGTCAAGGTATGGATGAGATGGAGATGGACATGGAGATGGAGATGGAGATGGATATGGATATGGGTATGGGTATGGGTATGGGTATAGTATGGGTATGGTATGGATATGAGAGAGAGAGATGAAATATGGATATCGCTTTGAATGATTTTTGATGATGATCAAGGTAGAAAGATAGAGAGAGAGAGAGAGAGAGAGATGGTAAGGAGGTAGTAAGTAGCAAGGAATAATAATAATAAGTAGTAAGTAGCAAGTGGTAAATAGTAAGTAGTAAGTAGTAAGGATAGATTAGGTTGGGCTAGACTAGATCAAGTTAGCTAGACCTAGCTTAGCTTGTTCAGGTAGTTTAGCTATAACACAGCAAGTAGGTAAGGTAAAGTCACTTCAAGTAAGGTAAGGTAGTAGTGATTGTGGATGGGTGAAGTGGAGTAAAGCTAGAATAGATCTATTAGTGAAGTAGAGTATTCCGTAAAGTAAAGCAGAATAGAATAGACTGGATTAGAGTAAGGGAAAGAAAAGTTAAAGTAGAATAAGTAAAAAAAGAATAGAATTATAGATAAAGAGTAGGGAATATAATAAAATAACGTAAAGAGATAATGAAAAAAAGTAATAAAAATAATTATAATTAAATAAAATTATACTTTCAACCTATAGAAGGAAAATATAATATTTTAAACTAATATATAATTATAATAAAAGAATTTAAATAAAATAAAATAATAAAATCTTTAATCTCTAATAAGAGTATAATATAAAAAGAAGAAGAAAAATAGTAATAAAATAGATAAGTATAAAATAAAATAATCTTATTATAATTTTTATTTTCTTTATTAATTTTACTTATTTTAATTTTAATAATTATTATATAAAATAAAGAATAATAATTAATAAAGTTGGTTTTCTTATTCTATATTTAATCATAAGTTTCTTTTCTTTACCTTCGATTCCTCCTCTTCTTTAAATCAACATTAGATGATAATAATAATATTCCTCTTACTCTTCCTCTTCCTCCACTTCCACCATCTCCCTTCGCTCCTTTCTTCCTCCCTTTCCTTCTTCCTTCTTTCCCTTCTTACTACATCTTCTTCTTTTCTATTGACTCTCTCGTCTCAACAATACAAACTTGATTTTTCAGGCTGGGTGCTTCCAAAAAGTGGATAATTCTAGCCGTATCTCTCGTTTTAATCCCGGAATCCAGCTAAGGGATGTGAAAGCGCTAACCGTAATAAGCATAATGGACGTATGAAGTGTATTGTGAAGCCAACTGACTAACTACTTACTCTCTCTGTATAGTAATTCTAATTGTCTAACTATCTTCTTGTTCGTATTTTTGTTCTTATTCTCGTTCTTTGAGATAGATATACGAAAGTACTTGCGCTAGCGGGAGACTGGAGTGTTTTCCTTTTCTACTCTGTACAGTATGTATATATATACATCTATACATATGAATATAGAAGATGTCTTTCTTGGTCATGGTTGAATGTGTAGCTTTTGCAATTGGGATAGTTAGTTAGTCTAGTATCGTATCTATAGATGGATAAATGAATGAATGGATGGATAGATACCTAGGTAGATATGGATGGATGGATGAATGTATTATGTACTGGATTATGTAGATTGAGCTTGTAGAATTACAATAGATGATAGATATTCTTAATCAATGTTTATTCTTATCTACTGCATTGAGCAACTTTAATCATTATTACTGCCATTATCATCATGATCATCATCATTGTCATCATCATCATCATCATCATCATCATCATCATCATCATCATCATCATCCTCAACCTCAATTCCTGCATACCAATTAGATTCTCAACCCTTCCTTCTTCTCTAAGCTAGACTTCAACTTCACTCACCCTTCACTCACCCTTCACTCACCTCATTCACCCTTCTTCGCGTTTAGTCCAACCATCCAATATACCCGACCTCCCATCCATCCCTTCACAAATTTCATATTTTCTATTCATTTCCTCATCACCATCCCTATCCTCATCCTCATCCTCATCCTCATCATCCATCCTCTTCCTCCCTCAACCCTCAACCCTCAACCCTCAACCCCCAATCCTCATAACACCCCAGTCAATCTTCACTCCAGGATTAAAACAATCAATCAAGCTACATACATACATACATACAATGTTCATACTCCGTACACACAATACTCCATACACGATAACCACAACCCTCCTCTCCTCTACCCCAACCACCCCTGCCTTCGCCCCAAACCCAATCCATCCAATTCTGCCAACACCCAAAACTAGCTAGTCCCAACTAAACTCGCACCCAACATCCCACCCAACTTCCCAACTAAGTAATAATTCCACCATCCACCATCCATCATCCACCATCCACCATCCACCCATCATCCTCCTGTACTCCGTACAAAAATACTATACAATCAATCCATTCCATACAGTTCATACAATACAGTACAGCACAAAACTCCACCAACCTATTATCATCATCCATTCATCCATTCATCCATCTATCCATCCATCCATCCATCCATCCATCCATCCATCCATCCATCCATCCATCCATCCATCCAAACTAATCACTCTCCACCAATCATAAATCATCCAATCATCCAATCATCCAATCATCCAACACCAAAACCAACACCAACCACTCCGTAACACCCACCTTTTAATAGAAAAAAAAACGGAGCCAGATCAAATAGACCCAAGGCGAGCCCTTTGAACCCAAGCTTTCTTTCTTTCTTCTTTCCTCTTTGTCACTACTGTATCGCATCACATCATATCCGTGAATCCTCGTCTAGATTTTCAGATTCTCTTCAAGTAAGGCTCAACTCGGTCCTCCCGCACCGCGCCAAATTGGAATCCTTGCTGGTGGACGGGGGGTGTTGAAACTTGACACGATAGTGAGGTTGTGATTGTGTGGATGGAGCATTGGAGTTGGATGGTGTTGTGTTGTGTTGTGCTGTGTTGTGCTGTGCTGTGCTGTGCTGTGCTGTGCTGTGTTGTGTTGTGTTGTTGAGTAAGGAGGAGAGGACGGGAATGCGAGGGTGAGAATGAGGGTGAGGGTGAGGTATATGGCAAGTCAGTCATGATATGATATGATATGATATGATGTGATGTGATGTGATGTGATATGATGTGTGTGATATCTAGATGTTAGACACCGTCCTACAGTGGCCACTCGAATCCAGCGATATGGACGGATGTAGGTATGATGAGATATGAATAGATTCGTCACGCTGCTGGTTGTATGTATAGAGTTATGTATCCAAGTATATCCTCCACGTATCTAAGTATATCTATCCAATCACCCCCCAAATTCGAGATGACCACCACCACCCCAATGCGATACGAAACCGTATCTCTAGTATGCTCCGTAGACTTTGCTATAAGCATCTATTCTACATATCTACAGTACTCCGTACATACTAAGTAGCTACTGTATAATAATCTTACAATAAAAGAGACACATCCACCCAACTTCAGCGTGGGGTACTCGAGAACGTGAGCGTGACACGCTTATCCCTACCGGATTTGTTGGGCTACGGGGGCTGACCTGGTATGTTTGGTGTTGTGCTGTGTTGGATTGGATTGGATTGGATTATATTGTACTTGGAGATTTGAAGATATCTAGTAGATTGGGAATTTGAAGGGGATGAGGGACTGCTGAGGGATGGCGTGGTAGAGTTGAGATATGGCATCGATGAATCTGTATTTCTGGGTGGGAGTTGGAAGAGAGAGAGGGACTTTGGTGAATGGATCAAACGGGACTGGCTGCAGGGATTGGATTGGATGCTTTGAAAGTTCAATACAATAGGTGGGATTGGATGGGATGGGCTGATATCAAGGAATTGATTGATCAATGTTCAAGAGTTGGGAGTTGGTTCGGGTGGGGAATACCAATGGGGGTTGATGACTGGATGACAGACAGCGAGGGAACACAAGGAAAAGTTATTTTTACCTTCTTCTTCCGATATCAACGGAGGATTATTTTATCGTTGTCATAGTCGTTGAGAAGAACAGAAGGAAAAGAAGATGAAGAAGGAGAGGGCGAGGGAGATATTGTTGTGATTGTCTCACCGTACATCAACCAAGAGGACGTACAGTCCAAAATATTCAGTATGACCACCCAACACATTACACCAAACCGGAAGAAAAAATAACCACCAAATGCTCAAAGATATCATCAACCTCGGAACCCAGTCCTCACTGTACTTTGTGCCTCCCAGCAACTGAGCAACAACGTACCCCAGGACTCCAGCCGGGGAATTCGGGAAGAGGTAAAAGCATATCAAACATATGAAACACATCAACAATACACCGCGACCAATCTCTCTGCAGCCCAAAAGTAAAGGAGCCGATCCCTCGAGAGTCAAGACTCGATACAGGCGTCAGGAGACGAAACTTTCCTTCTGACTATACCTACAATAGTCGATACGCATCCTCACAAAGTATCCGAACATCACAACCTAAAGCCTAAAGAGCCGCGCCAACCTAGAGTAGAACTTTATGATGAGGATGATCATGATGATGATGACGATGATCGGATGCTAAGAAGTGCTAGGTGGGTTTGTACTGTATGTCAGTGAAACACTTTCGATCACATACGCATTAGCCCAAAGTGAATCAATCTCAAGCGCAAAGCGCAAGGCCAAGCAAGCGAGCGAGCGAGCGAGCAAAAAGTAGCGAGCCTTTTTCCCTCGCCCGGGGAGGGCTGGCTCTCTTCATCTGGAAGATCATGGATGTGGATGATCTCATCTCTTGACAAACGAACGCACTTCAGCCCGGTCTTGGGGTTGGGGCTATGAAATTGTGCTGTACGGTATCAGATGGTTAGTGAGCGACTTTGTAACTTCCTTTCTTTCCTTTTGTCGGCCTATCTTTTTTTTTCTTCTTCTTCTTCTTCTCCTTCTTCTCCTCCTCCTTCTGCTTCTTCTTCTGCTCCTTCTTTTGCTCCTTCTTCAATTAATCTGGCCATTTCTTCTTTGCATTGAGGTGCATGATTGCATTTTAACGTACTGTATTGGATTGCATGGCTGTAAGATTGCTAGGTTGTATGATTGCATGGAACCTTGTCTACAGATCAGCCTGCAGCGCATTACTTGCTGCGACGTTTGTTTGTTTGTTTGTTTGTTTGGATGTCAGTCGGTAAATGATAAGCTATGGTTCATTCATATGTGTATGGAATGGAATGGGATGGGATGGGATGGAATGATGTTGTGGCAAGCTATCATCTACTATGTAGCTACTGTGTAAATATCAATGTAGGAAGTAAATCTTATGGAAGCCCCAATTCCTCTATCTATCTATCCATCTACAGAGCCAGGACAGCAAGTAGCTCAGTACCCAACCGAACCTCAATCTCAATTCCCATCCCGCTTCTTGCCAAACCAAATTATTAGATCATCCCCAACAAAACAAAAGAACCGTGCATGCTTTCCCTCTGCGCAGATACATACATACATACTTACATACATACATACATACATACATACATACATACCCATACCATACATACATACACACATACATATGCATATATACAATACCATATAAATTCGACCCATCCATCCATCTACCCTCTCATCCTCTAGCCAACTAAGCTCTAGACTCAAGACCTTAATATCATTTAGTCCCGCCGCAATAAGCAATCGCACCAACCCAACCTGCAATGCACACGGGAAGGAAAATTTAATCAAACTATGTACTGTACTGTAGCTGATCGGTCGGACATTTAATGCGCATCTCCTACTGACGGGCTGGGTGCTTGGACTTGCACGCTTGCTTGCTTGCTTGCACGTCTACGCGCCTGCTTATCCAGTACAGACACTATGATGGATGGATGGATGGGATGGGATGGCATGGCATGGCATGGCATGGCAAGTACATTGCGCAGAAGCTCGACCAGTTTTCCGGCGATTTGTGCGATCTGTGTCCTGTGCGGCGGTGGGTGGGCGGGCGGATAGGTTTGAGGCTGGGCTGGGGCTGGGGCTGGGGCTGGAGCTGGGACTTGAGGAATAGGTTTAGGGCATGCTTGCGGTGCGAATTGCCTGGTTAGCTTGGGGTTGGGTTTGCGTCGCGGTGGGTGGAAAGCAGGCGTAGGCACAGGCACAGGCACAGGCTGAGCTTGGATCAAACCACAAACTTGCATATTGGGATCTCATGCTCGTGCCATGAGCCGTGAACGCACGAAATCGAGGACCACTACAGTACGGTACAGTATAGTACAGTACAGGCAGTGACCATACGCATTGATAGATGATGATGATGATGAACATTACCGATATGCCGGCATAGCATAGCATAGCATAGCATAGCATGCCTAGGTTAACGAATAGCAGCACAGAACTACATAGCAACGCCCATCACCTAGATGAGACGAAAGCGTAGGAATATTCATACTGTACAATACAATACAATACAATGAAATACAAGAGCAAAGAACCCCCTCCCCTCCCCCAACACACGAACCGCCCCATCGCAAGCCCAACACCCATCCTACCTACCGCCCGCGCATTGCAAATTCTTCAACCACCCTTCCAAATTCGAACGTTAAAAACGCTCCCAATCAGCACTCTCTATCCGTCCGCCCGTCTCTGAATCTTCCGTGCGTTGCAAGTTGCCACTCGTGCTTTCCTTCACCACGCATCAATCATACTGCACTGTCCTATCCTGTCCTGTCCTGTCTCACGCCCGGCATATCGAGATCTGCCATCTGCACGCTAGCACGCTCGCATATCTAGTTTGGAAGCTTGAACGCCTTTTGTGCGTGCGGGACGACGGTTTTGGTGGGCGCTCATTGGCTTGACTTATGATTATTCCTGCTGCTACTGTCCTGTAGATATCGAGTTATCGATTTGGGTTGTGGGTTCTGGGTTCTGGCTTATTGATTTACTAATTCTCGGACTTTTTTCTATCCTCCTAGACTTGGGATGTTTGTTGGAGCCTGGAGGTATCGTCTTGACTCTTGTCTCTTGACTCTTGATGTTGATGGTGTCTGTGTTCGCTCTTTTGATAAGCATTCGTCTCGTGGTTAAGTCGATGGATGGCTTTACTACTCCTACTACTACTACTACTACTACTACTGAGTCTATGTCCGCTCGGATCCGATGCTAATCTATGAATTTTCGGAGGCTAGAGGGAAGCCTAAAGATCAGAATTTTCATCTAGTTCAACAGCGCCGTGTAGCTTGTTCTCGACGGAGCGAGCCTTCCATCCGTGACCTCGTAAGGTCACGGAGCATCCATTCCATTCCTTTCCATTCTCGTTTCCTTTCGCTCCATTCGTCCACCCTTAGTTGGGATGGCTAAAATGACCAAGTCCCTAGCGACAATAGAACCAAGTATCGAAACACGGGAGCGGCACGTTATCCATCATTAAGTTCACCACGCCACGAATTCAACTTGTTAAGACTTCTGGTAGTTTCATTTAGAGTATGGGTGCTAGCTAGAACGCATAGCTACGGGAGAACCTCGTTATTGAATTATGGTTGATGATACTGTGACATTGATATTTGATACGCAATCGTTGCAACATATCGCGGGTGCACAACCTCGGCTTCCGGGTTTTTGGAGGGTTACAGCGTTTAGTTTTAGTATTTTCATTTTCATTTTCATTTTATCTTGATTTTTATTTTATTTTTTTCTTGAATTTTTTTTTTTGGATTTTGGATTTTCTGGTCCTTGAAGTTGGGGGGCGAATGGCAAGGGGAGAGGGCGGCTTGGATCATTAGGTGTGAAATATTTTGATTTGAAACCGGGTAGATGGTGGATGAATGGGTGGGGGTCTTGATGAAGAGGTTCGAAGAGGGAAGTTGGAGAAGAAAGAGGTGAGGGGGATATTTTTACTAGATTTGATGACGAGGTAATTGATACTCGAATATATTGATGCTGATTATTCATGAACAGCCAGATACATGTGAAAACTCTTCAAACATTCTATTCTATCTCATCTTAACAATTCAACATTAAAGTAGTCTCGATGATTTCTTTCCATCATCAAAATCTTCACGATTTCATAATACATCACGCCTTGAACACCTATTTCTGTTATCTTGTAAAATGTAAATTGCTCTATAGGGTATATGGTTCAATGATAAATAAACCCGGTTAGTTACCCCTTCATCAATAATTTTACCGAGCGGTTTCCTATCGATTTCCCTCTTTTCTTCAACAATGCCGACAGGCCCGATACCGTCACATTACCGTCCAGAGTATGTAGTATGTATTCTTTCAGAAAGGCAATTTTTCACGAGTCAATGTGAGGATCTAGAATCTCATCTGCTATCCTGGCGATTGCATGTCGGTACATGGTAGGCAAGTACGCAAGCACTGGCAGTCTGACAGACAGACATCAATGGTTCTTCAATACAGTAAGTAGCATGCTATATTTATGAACCTTCTTACGGTCAACAGGAATCTCACTCGCTCTCATCTTCCGAAATATAACATTAAATATGCTTAAAAGAAGTAAAACAACTGCGCCGATATCCCGCAAAGTCGTCAGAACCCTACATCAATATCAACATCAAGCTGCACAGTGCACATACTTAATCAAGCCTGCCCTGTCCTATCTGTCATTGCAGCAAATCCCCAGGGTTGCCTGTAATGTAGGGATCTCAGGTATCGCAAAGACCACCAATTTTGATCAACACCGAGACCGTTTTTCGGCCTTTGTTCCGGCTCAGCTAAAACATCTGTTGAAAAAGCCTCGAAATTACCCGTTTTGATCTCAATCACACCTGGATATCGTTACATCACTCTGGGGAACCGGATAGCTGTTCCATTGTTGTTCTTGTCGTTGTCGTTGACTTGTTACAGTACTGTACAGTACATATATACTGAAGGTCCCTGTATGGTTCTTAAATTAAGAACGATGATATCGCCGTCTATGGTTGATAACATTATGAGGTGAAATTACGGTACCTCTTGATTCGATCGCCATCAAGGTACGTACCAAGGCGAAGCAAGGTTCATCAATCTAATCTAATCTAACGATTAATGATTCAATTTACGATATGGATATTGAAAACAATAAATTGTCATATGAAAATAATCTGTCTCAATTGCGAATCCCAACCTCACATTATTGCTCGTGACTTCGCCCTCGATAATCGTGGATGAAGGGGACTGGTAGATAAACATAGGTGCCTATAGATTGCCAGCATGCTACGCCATCTTTCCATCCTGTCTCGAACAAGCCATGGTTTTGAATCAGCTGTTTACACCAGGGACAAGGATGAAAGAGCCTTTGGTGTCACGATGTGGAAAATAGCGAGATCTTCGAACAAAGCCTTCCGCGAACCCCGACGCAAGGAACGATGGGGATTATATACGCATAGAGAGAGTACTGCATTAGATTTTGGCCGTTGGGAGAGAAGGAAGCGAGGCTTAGGATAGGTTGAGATATCACTGGCTTGAATGGTGATTGTTTATTGCCTCTTGTCGTCTCATCCCATATGATTGACCCCCCTCGGATACAGCTGAATAGAAAATCGACCAGTAATCTTGCGTCATCACGCATGCGTATCGATAACATCTGGATCTGAGTTTTGAAGTTTGATTACTGACAGCTTTTGGACTTGAGCTGCGTGGGACGGTGTACATGTTGATCCATCCATCCCATCTACTGTATCAGGAGCCAGGGAAATTATATATTGAATCAAGCCAATTCAATCTATATCCCTTCCCCAATAAAACTTTAACATCCCAAAAGATCATTGAACTTGCATGCACAAGTAATTTCTCCCTCTGGAGCTAGCTGCCTGTGATCATAATCTACGAACGTGAACTCAACCCGCCGATTTACGGAAGCAAGCAAGGCCACTGCAATGGAGATCATCTCTTCTAGAGTTCTACAGCAGGTTACGACTTACAAGTAACTGCTGGTTGCTGGAGAATGCGGCTCTCCGAGACAAGTATGCCATGCCATGATACTGAGGAGTACATCAGAGAAAGTGAAGGGAAGGAGATTAAAGGAAGGACTAAGCAGGGACTCGAATTAGAATTTCGTCAATGAGACCGATCCTGTTACGAAAACATCACACCACATTTTCATTTTTTCCTGCCTCTTCCGCCTCGATCCAGAACGAGTTTCAATGAAACGAGACATTGTTTACAAGTTACCAGAAAAGTCTCCGTACCAGTCGAACCCGTCGTAGAAACTAAACCACGAGTCACGTTGTCTTACACCTTGCGAATCCATTGGCAATACGTGACCCACGTATATCTACCCTGGGTTTCTGGGATTCCTCACCGCCTCGGTGAGAGGCCTGTCTTCTAGGGTGTGCAAAATGCCTGCAGGGTCTGATGCCGGGAGTGTAAACCGTGTAAAGACCTTGCTCGATTTTCTGGTGGCCCTTGCCTCTAACACTTGCAGCATGCAAGCATGCATCATGCGCAGCGGCTGCTCACAGACTGCACGAAGCTGACACGGAGCCAATGGCAAATTTCGAAAAGAAGACTGAGGATGAGGATGTCAGGATGAGGATGGTGGCTGGGGTAGGGATATCAATGAACGTCCGGATGTATGTAGGAAGGACAAATGTACAGTGGTCTAAGCTCTTTTTCCCACGCACGGCCTGAATGGATTATGATGTCTGAAGCAATATTGTGTATTCTGGAGCTCCAAAAATTGAATAGTACATACACTAATGGCTGAACAATCTCGCGCTCGCAAAATCAACCCAACTCATTAGTCATTCTATCCACATGTACCATTATCTATCGTATCAATATCAATATTCATACACAAGAACCCCTCAGTGTCGATCATAGTAGCTTTGAGCGACGTTACCCCAATCAACATCAACCACGTCGTTGACCGAGCTTTTTTCCTAGCCTTGCTCTCAATCCCTAGTACTCCCTTCCATCAAATAATAAAGAAAAAATAAATTATACGACGCTAAATGCGAAATGGGAAATAATCCTACTCGGTGACACGCTTTAGGAAAGATCGATTCAACAGCTGTAACCACCACCTGCACAGAAAACGCACAACATCGAGAGCAGCGGGCAAAAGCAAGCCATGTCAATCCCGAAGCGAGGCTGGTCGGGTATGTGATTGGATTTCTCTCCGCCAAGACGCTATGAGACTGGGATAAATGGATTGGTGTAAGACGGACCGTTTTCCGCGTGTGCAGAAGGGTGTGGATCCTGGACGAATAGGGTACAATGATTGGAGAAGAAAAAAGAAGAACTAGGGGTAGGGTTGAATGCATTACATAAGCTGCATCGGGAGACGTGGTTTGGCTGGATATACTAATACTCCGCCTTTCATAATAATAGGATGTTCGTTCGGTAGCTATTTTCATAAATTTCAAGGTTGCAATCGTGCTGCACAGTTTACGGACGCTTATGTACGAGCAGGACGCGAAAAGATCTCCTCCGTGATTCTCAGATGCTAGATGCTGCTTATGCTGATGTTCAAGCTATTCCCTTGCTCGTTTTCTCTCCTTCCCCTCGTAGTGGCGGGGTTCAAGATCAGTCTGAACGCACTGAACAAGATTGGTGGGGCTACGCAGCTACAGTACACTGCTGCACCGCGCTGAGCGTATAAATGCTTGGCGGGGATAAGATTCATAGGATAAAGCTTGAACCCTAGACGCCTGGATTACCATCTGTTCCGGGCAAAACTGTGCCGTGCGTCGTGGTGCATTGAATTGAATTGATCGAAGGGCATTTGGATTGAAAGCTTAAGTGAATGTCATTGAATGGAATGTGTGAGCATTGTAAACCAATCATTGTAAGAGCTATGCAATATCGTTAAGATATTGGCAACTTGAACCGTACGGTACTCATTCGCAGGACAAGTTTGCAACAACAAAACGATCTGGGTCTAGTGGAGAAATCCATGATGAGAAATATATACATTAATTAAAAATTTCAAGGTGGTACTCCTACTAATATTAGCGGGGACGGAGAAAAGGCCGTTTAATTTTTCTTTCTCTCTTTGTTGCAACTTGCAAGCTTGCAAGCTTGGGTGGGCGATCAAAAATTCAGAATGAGGTGGATGGCGTCTCTTAGCGTCTTCTACACCGCCTTTTTACAGTTGAGGTTGAGAGGCGAATGAGGGGTTCTCGATCTAGCGACAACGAACCTTGAAAAGTATACGGAGTATGGCGACTTTTCATCATGGTATGGCTATCGATGACTGGTGAATAATGAATGGATATCCAATTGAAGACTAAGAATTTGTTACTATTGAATAAACTTCATATTGATGACTTGGAACTATTTTCTTATCTCACTACTTTAGTCCAACAACAACAACACAACAAATCTTACAGACTTACAGGAATTAGGAAGGACGTTTTGGATATCGAAGCACCACGCTTTCTTGTCTGTCAGCTTCTAGACACCATGAGTTAAAACTTCATGGGGTCGTGGACAAAGGCTAAAAACGTGAACAGTAAACCTTTCATGTAGAGTTATGAAAGTACCGTGAACCCGAGAATCCGTTGCAAAGTCAAGAAAAACAAAATCCAACGCTGCTGACACGCACACAAACAAAACAATGAAAAGTAGGTATAGCCTCAATACGGTATCAATATTTCGTAATTCCCCAAGAGCCCAGTGCGTGCTTATTCTCGCAGGGTGTAACCCCTCTGACCCCACCAGAAGCCACACGGGGTACTCAGTATGTAAGTACCAAGAACTTCACATGGGAAGGACGTTGAAGGGATTGATACTTGCATCTCACTGTGATGGATGAATTATATGCCCGCGAAAACGGGACTATCCGTTCCCATGTCATGTCCCTAAACTTCAAACCACCCGCACCATACATACATCAGTCCAGACTCGCCATGTCAATCCCAAATGCTCTCGTGACCCTCACATGGTTGGGAAATTTTTTGGATTTCAACCTCTCGGACTCAATCCTCCAATTTGGTACGACCCTCGTGTCCCAAAAGATGCAAATCTAGGATTGATGTATATTGCTCGCGCATGATTTTTTAAATGAACTTGGTGGTTGGTATCACCCCAATAGCGGCTCATCCAGAACATGATTACACTATCAACCGGTTGAAAGTTAACAGGGTGTTGTCGATAGAGGTAGGTACTGGGTAGGATGATGTTTGCTAATGACCGGAAAACGGCTGTTAAATTCAAGATGGGTACAGATATGTAAAGTAATGAGCAGACGCGGGCCGCAGGATAGAAAAGGCATGTGAGAAAGTAACCTACGGACGCCACTCACTTGATTGCATTCCATGGAAATAGGAACTTGCAGAACTGGGAGATGCACGATTGGATAGTTTTCGTATTCTGGCTTGTCCAAAAGACGCACCAGCCATCTATCTGAGTATGGTTACACGAAGAATTGAATGAATAAAGACGCACGACATAGTTGCAGGTTCATATTACATGGAGAGTACAGTAGGTACTGTACTGTAACGATCGTGCATCAAGCCGGCTGCTGTTCTGCGAGGCGAGGCGAGGCGAACGGGTACTTGCTGCTTGCATATCCTATGCTATACCCTCCTTAGCCTTTTCCCCTCCCTCCTTCATGTAACCAAGATATGTGTTAATGAGAAGACTTGGAAGGGGCAAGGTAAGGTCAAATGGAGAGAATATTAACTTGAATTCGATTCGGGACGTGTAGAAAACTCATTTAAACAAATATCCGTAATTTTCTTGTCTCTCAGCAAAGGAGGGAGGGAGAAAAAGTTGGAGGTATCGGATGATATTGAAATTTGAAGGAATCATCGGATTGCAATGCATGATCGGGGATGTTTCTTCCCAGGGTATGACTGATTCTCACTCAACCTTGAATTTTGATGAACACAATACCATACGCATCAAGTGTCATCAACCAGGTAGTTATTGTTATTTTTATTCATTTTCAAAACAAGATGTGATCACCCATCAATCATCCCGTACCCGTTCGAAACTTCGAAGTAGTTCTCGATGGAGATTTCGGAGAATAAGTTTTCTTGAATGAATTTGGTGATACGCGGCTTTTTCTTGAGAATGACGAACTTATTTTGAAAGAGAGGATTGGAATGGGTTCCTAGACTTTTAGGGATGTTGATGTTCTTACCTACTAGGTAGTACTCATAACTCATATTGAGTCGGAGACTCGGTATGCCGATATGGGTTAGTTTCACGTGATTTGGTGTTTGAAGCGCGCCTCCTGTAACTGTATCAACGGATTCGCTTGTATGTTTTCCTTCAACGTCGCGTCTGGAAGTCAAAAACAACGACAACTGATATGTGGGTTGCAGGGACAGTACGGTACAAATATCTTGGGCTAAAAAGCAATATCGACTTACTGTACAAGGGATGTTTCACACGATATGAGATACACTTCTAGTGGTTCTTTGTCCGAGTAGATTTCTTATTCCCTGGAATCGCAAACTTTACCTTCACTGATCTACAACATATACGAGAAGATTAACATGGTACCCCCAAAACCACTGATACCTCCGGCAGCAAAACCTATCTTTGGTGCTCATTTTGATGCTTGGAATTCATCCGCAACTGGGCATCGAAGGGCTGAGAATAAGATAGGTGGCTCGACAGGATGGAGGGAATCTAGGGCAGTGAAGCTAGGACACCAATTCAAGTCTGGTGGTACAGGTGGCAAAAGGATCTCCGATAAAGTTGGTGCAGGATCTGAAGACTGGGATGAGAAAGCGAATGCCCTGATTCCAAAAGAGGTCAAGTCAAGAGCACGACAAAGTGTCAGTGATATGTTAGTGGGGAAACCAGGCTGTATGTTTTGTTGTCCCTTTCAGATTCTCTGTCCCTGTCTGATGCTACCACAGATACATTACTGATGTTTGTCTTTTCTCATTTAGTACTGATAAGCGCTGAAGACCGATTGATGGAGATGCGGAGACTTGAAGATGAATCGAGAGTGGAAGATGAGGATCTGGCCCGGAAGTCTAGAGGCATCTTTGATGAGCTGGTTATTTACATCAACGGCAGTACATATCCACTGGTCTCGGACCACAAGCTCAAGCAACTGCTGGCAGAAAATGGTGCACGCATGTCGATGCATCTGGGCAGACGCCAAGTCACCCATGTTATCTTGGGCAAACCTTCACAAGGTGTGGGAAGTGGAGCTGGAGGTGGATTGGCTGGAGGAAAGTTAGAGAAAGAGATACGAAGAATTGGTGGTTGTGGAGTTAAATATGTCGGTGTAGAGTGGTATGCTCTTCGGTATTCCCTGTTAGCCTATTCATACTGATATTGACAAAAATAGGGTGCTAGAAAGCATTAAGGCTGGCAAAAAATTGCCTGAGACGCGGTTCTCGAACCTTAAGATGGCTCCGAAAGGCCAGCGGAGCGTTTATGGCATGTTCAAGAGCACGGCCAGCGTGGATTAACATTTGACGCTAGGCATACTATAGGAACAGCAGGTGAGAAATGGGGAAGCAATTTGTCTATCTCTTCAACTTTTTTTTCTTTCTCAAGTCTAGCTTTTAAGTCTTGACAGGTCTGTCATCGAGGCCAATGGATGCCGCATGTATATATATGTGTGTGTGTGTGTGTGTGTGTGTCATGGGTGCTATAATTCGGTGGCCTACTTGCTTCTATGCATGGCGTTGTGTTAGAGATGAGGTGCATTCTGGGTGGCTGCATGGCATCTGTGATGGACACTGGGAATATCCATTAAGAGGGCTAGAGGCGTTTGGTGAGGTTCTGTATAATGTTGTACCTGGCACGATCTGATATCGAAGCAATGAAGAATAATAAATTGCATTTATTGCATTTACTGCCATTAGTTCATCGCCTTGCGTGTGTGATAAGATCCATGGATATCCTTTGAAGGACCGATGAGGACATACTCTATGATTGGATTGGATTTTCAACTCGAAGTCATACAATCAAGATTCTGTGAATCATCTCGGCGATTTTGATCGGACGATATCTTGTCAATATTCCAAGACAGATCTGATTATCGAGGATTGAGGGATAGACAATAGTCTCTTAATGTATGACCTAGTATCATTCATGTCTCCGGTAGCTGTGAATGGGCTTTTTGAAAACACTCAATGATATTCATTCACAAATCAAATCATGTCCTCTAAGACTCTTAATATTCTTGAGGTTATTGATAATCAAATCTCCTTAACGTCTATCTCGAAAGTTTACATTGAGATTACCTAACCTTAGTTCTACCAACAGTACGTACTGGTTAATATCGGAACGGCGAATAGTTTTGGCGATGCACGTTGCCCCGTAAACAGAAAAAGAACCAACCATTCACAACACATTATGTGAAAATGTTTATCCACCACCACACAATATCTCAAACATTGCATGATCATTGATCCAGAAGAATACACAATCACAAGTAAAGTGAATTATAGCAAATGGCGGAGCCCCTATCAGAGATAGCCAGCGCAAATATCAATTCTGGAACCTCATCAGTTGTCAGCAATACAAACAACACCATGTCCGAAGATACCAGCTATACAGAAAATACACCCATTAGTGGGAGCATCGGGAGTCCACCAAGTTCGCCTTTCGTAGATGCGACAAATGATGCGACCGATCCAAGTAAGGAGAATATATCCCCTGTCCTTAAAAAGCAGGTGTTGGCGTCAAGAAACTCGATTGATGGAGAACATATGTCTCCCCTTAAAATATTGAAGAGCCAAGCTTCACCTACCAAATCAACAGATGGGACACGTAGTCCGAAAAAGATGTCGACACCTATGAGATTTCCCGTAAAGCCGACTGCTACTCCTTCGCCTTTGAAATCACCTGAGCCGCCAGTTATTGTTGAGCAGGAAATGGACCATGATGATCCACAACTGAGAGATAATGAGGGACTTAAGAAAGCAATCGAGATATTGGAAGAAGATGACGATAATGATAACGACGAGGAACAAACGATAGACGAAACATTCGCATATATAGGTACTGGTAGCGCTGGCGCTTCAGAGCAAGAGGCGCAAAATTTGATGGACGATACAATGGTCAGCACATTCAGCGAATTTTCCGCTGTACCAGATATGACAACGTTTTCAAAACTTGGACATAGTCCATCCCGATTCTCCATCACGGGTGCACCAACACCAAGACAAAATCACCGATTCAGTACCCCAGCCACAATGCGCAGACAAGTGAACACGTCTGACGATTTTTCGCCTACCGCTCATGGCCATAGAAATGTCAAAAGTAAAGATGATGGGAACACTACAAATCTTCTTGACTTTACGGCTCAAATGAATGGGTTTAGTGGTCGCGGTCCTTCACCCTCAAGACATAGAAACTCACCTTCGAAGAGTTCGACTTCACAGGATCAGCATTGGTATGCGCAGAATCCTTCTGCGACACCTAAATCGCACCGGATGAGCAATCTTCTCGATTTCGACATTCCTCCTGCGCCCACACCTAGAAGTTTACCTTCCATTACACCCAGAGAAATTGAAAGGTTGAAATCAGATTTCTTATCGGAAATTAGTAACTTGAAAGCAACTTTGAGCGGAAAGGAGGCTGAATTACAATTCATGAAAACGGCCGTCGGAGATGCCGAAAAGAGAGTGGGTGAGAGTTTGGAACAATTGCGTGAAGAACGAAATATACAAGATCAACTGGCGGCGGAAAAAGAGGAATGGGAAAAGAGGGGACGGGAAATGGAAGCTGTGCTAAGAAATGTGAGAGAAGAAATGGTACAAACGGAGCAAGAACGTGAAGAATTGGATGGTCGATTGGAAGAAAGTGAAAGGAGGAGAGAGATGGCTGAAATCATGGCTCAAGAGGCGCAGAGAAACTTGGCTACTATGCGTGCTGGAAAAACCACACCTGGAGCCACCTCACCTTCCGTGGAGGCCTTGAAATCACCTTCGGAATGCCAATGCGGTGGTCGAACAGTCGAACTTGCGGTGGAGAAGGTCTCTAGAGAGTTGCATGCTCTTTATAAAGAAAAACACGAAACTAAAGTGCAGGCTCTCAAGAAAAGTTATGAACGCCGCTGGGATAAAAAAGTCAAAGAATTGGAGGCTACGGTCGAGCAACTCACCAAGGAGAACGAAGACTTGAAGTCAAGCCGCGATGATACGGCAACGAAAGCAGAATCTTTGTCGGAAGATCCCGAGAAAAAAATGGCGCTCGATGCTAGAACGAAGGAATTGGAGGCGGAACTCGAGGGCTTAGGAATGGAAATCAAGAGTGTGAAGCAAGATAATGAGGATCTTCGACATATGCTTGATGAGGAAAGAGTCGAGAAGACTAAGTTGGTTCAAGCTGTTGATGAAATGATTCCGATGATTGCTATGTTCGATGATATGGTTGCGAAGAATCTTGAGGAGAAGAGACCGGCTCCAACTCCGGCTAGATCGCCAATACCCGAAACTCCCATGTCGCAAAAGAAACAGCATGCTTTTGAGAGTCAAATGAAGAGTCCTACATTAGGAAGGGCAAATAGTGTTAATAGACCGAGTGGATTGAGGGCTCCAAGTGCGGCGGGAAGTAGGATCGGAAGGGGTGGTATGAGTGGTATTGGGATGGGTGTTGGAGGAGCAGGGAGGGAGAGAAAGGGGAGTAATGGGAGTGTGGCGAGTCAGGGGAGCAGGCCAGGGAGTGGGCTTGGCGGAAGGAGCAATTTATTGAGTAGTATTGATAAGATGGGAGGGGGCGGGTATAGGGGCTAGCTTTATGTGGAGCATTAAGTGGGAATTGGGGTTGGAGGTGGCCTTGGGTCTAGTTTGTTTTGATGCTTGTATATTCTTCTTCTTGGGTGATGGATAGATTATTGTGGTTAGATTACCTCGGGGAAGGAGGGCCATGGAGATGGATTGGTGCAAAAACGAATTAATGAATGGTTGGCGTGATATGGATGAATGAATGGATGGATGGTAGTCAAATACCAATGAAGGCATGGCTGCTTTTCATATTCTATTTTATAGTTGCGGCTGGGACCTGGGCGTTGGTGTCAGGTTTGCGCTGTGCTAGCTTCATTAACGAATCAATCGGATTACACTCACTATTTAGTTGCATTCTTTTTGGTGCCATAATGCAATGAGGTTGATGAGGTGAGATTAGTGTTACTAACCGACACCAACTGGGATAGGGGGCTATGAAAAGTGTATTCTTACATACGAACTGTACTCGTTGTATAGAGACTATATTGCAGTCTGAAGTGACTCTTTTCTTTTCGTTTGCAAATGCGACGGATAAAGTGCATATAGATAGCAAATCTAGGAAATGGAGTGCGGATCTTACCAGTGCGACTGTAGCCTTTAGTTGAGATGTAGGCAAATGCAAACTGCCCTCTCCAGGTTGTAAGGATGTGAATATATATTTACATCAATTTACAAAAGTATGATGATTAAGAGGAAGTTGTTATAGGAATATACCACTGCTTGATCGTATGTTCGATGTGGCATCTTTCTTCATCAAACTTTGCCATCCATCTACTCCCATATATTATTATATATTCATAAACTCATGCTACAAGATCCAGATATAAGTAGATGTGTCACTGGGGAGAGGGGAATATGTTCAAGTCCGTGATTTCTCCAGCAATGAAACTACATGGGATAAGACTTGATTGAATTTCTTCCTGGGGGCTTCACTCTAATAGTGCAAGTCAGCAACTCTAAGACAGAGGAATCGAGAACTATGGAAACGGAAAGCTAATTGGAGTGGAAGAAGATGGGTGCCGTGATGACCCCGGGTATCTTGTTAGGGTGTTAATCGGATGATAGTTGATGAGGTTGTATAATCTTGGGAGCCTATAGTAAATCCTATTTAGGATTTGGCAAGTATGGAGAGATACATCTCTGACTTTCTAAAGCAAGAAACAACGAGAGTCGAAGATTGGGTCACTGTCCCAGTTAATACATAAAGTGGAGATTTTGTAAGCTGTAATAAAACACAGCAACCTTGCGCCGTTTTTGAGGGATGTTGAATTTCGAATGTATCGGTGGTAGGTTGGATGTATCATTCATATCTCTATTGAGCATAAAAATGTATGACTGATAGGTCTTGAAATTGTATTCATGGATCCAATTCTATGGGCTATCTATTCATACGACTTTTTCCAATCCTGTTATACATCATAAGTATGGAAACTTATGTATGCTTTATTTTCCCATATCATATTCCTCGAATGACAGCACTGATATCCATATACATATCTATATCTATATCCAAACGCCAAACTGCCTCTTTCCAGATTCACCTGACCTATTCCAAATCCATTCGCCTTGTCCTTCATTCATAACCAGACTTTTTATGACATAGGATAACAACTCTATTCAATCAACTCTCCAAACCAGAAATCTCATCCTCCCACCCTCGTTAGCAAACTCCAATGTTCCCTCCACCAACCCACTCCCCCTAACACCCTCAACCGCTTCCATGTAACACTTTCCAATTTCCGTATTCGGAATTGATTGTGGTCCCGACGAAATCGGTGAGCGAATCTCATGATTATTGATATGGCCCCAGGACTTATCAACATCTTTTTGCTTTTCATTGACTACAGGAGTTGGAAGCGGACGACGGCAACGGGGTTTGGGTTTGGGTTGAGATTTTTTATGTTCAGTTAATGAGGTTGAAGGAGACTGAGAGGTGGGTTCATGGATGGGTGTGTAGACAAGGCCGAGGAAGATTCCTTGGAGGGAAGAATCCCCTGTTTCTTCGGCGAGGGAGAGGGTTGAGATGATGGGGAGTTTGGAGCCTGTGGAGGGTGGGAAGTTGGAGCTGAAGAATGAGTGAGAGATGAGAATAGTGGGAAGGTGGTGGTGGAGGGAGGTTGGTAGGGTAGATATGAAGGAGGTGGGTGGCATTGGAAGGGATGGCGTAAAGACGCATGACTGAGATGAGGATTTTGGACCAGGTGAAGGAGGGTCGTTTATAGGTTGCTGAGAAAGGCCTAGAGTAGATTGTTAGGATATAATGAGAGGAAACAGTGAAGGATATCGAAGATGACATAAGATGAATAAGCAACATGGAAGTACTTACGATCACTCTTCTCAACTGCCCTTGCAGACACTAGCGCACCCAAACCCACCGTCATAAATAGATTAGAGATCAACATTTTCCTCAGAATATCAAATTCCTTCCGTTTCCCAAAAGATTTCCGTTCTAAAAGAGAAAATTATACCTGGATCGAATGAAAAATAACTAGGACACTTTCCTGAAGTGATCCGCGGCCGGCCGTAACCTTTCAAAATTTCTGGGTAAAGCTCACATTATAAACAATCCATTTTTTTGCAAGTTTGAATGCCAAGCGAGGGGCTAGAAAAGCTCGAGGCTTTACAAGTGACATGCAGATTGCTATCCCCATATTTTCGGCTTCACATTCTCAATTGAGCAGGCGAAAAAAGCTTATTGTGGAAAGTAAGTGATATAAGAAACATCAAAACATCATCCCAAGAATTGGGTGCTATTGGGTAAAATATTGCTTTGTTACATAGCATGTGTCAAGGGGCTTCAGGGGTAGTTCGTTTTAAGTTATGGAGAATGTGCATGCGTAGCGAGTCTATGTTTATCAGATAATCAATCCACTTGGATTTTTTTCGCTGTATTTCTTAAAAGCTCGAGAAAAGATTCTAGTTATAAGAATTTTTCGAGAAGAGAGCTATAATTTGAAAGTATTAGAATGATGGACCGATGGTATTACCAAGAGGTGAGACCGTGACAGGATAAGTGGAGAAACAATGTTTGGGCCAATTTATTGATTTAAAGATGCGAATAGAACAGATGCACGCTATCACGCATTCGATAAATCGCATCCATGTATACGGACTCGTCTCAAGTATCTCAGACGTCTCAAGTATCAATAACCAAAATCTGAACAGAACACAAATGTGCCAAGAAAGTTGCACGCCTGCTGGTTGACGACATGAATACTTTTTGATAATGCAATAAAAAACTATATCGAAAGATTTTCATGCTTAAACCTTTTTTGCCCTTCTCCTTCGCCGTATTCGACTGACATTTGGCCATTACCGCGAATTTTGTATTTGTAAATCATGAGGCCTTCCAAACCAACTGGTCCACGTGCATGAATCTTGTTTGTTGAAATTCCTACCTCGGTACCGAAACCAAAGCGCATACCATCAGCCATGCGACTGGAAGTATTCCAGAAAACTCCTGCCGAATCCACACCAGCCATAAATCGCTCAGCGAGTTCAGAGGATGACGTAAGAATTACATCTGTGTGGTGAGATCCATGGATGTTTATGTGTGAAATGACTTCGTTAAGGTTAGAAACAGTCTTGATAGCAATAATAAGCGATAGATGCTCTGTATCAAAATCGCTATCCACTGCATCTTGGAGGAAAACGCCTTGATGGGAAGGAAGTTTTGATGCGAGCGCTGCTTTACTTGAAGCATCACATCGTAATGAGACACCCTTCTCTAAGAGTGCCTCCGCAACTTTGGGTAGAATTGTCTCGAGAGCAGTTTGTTCGACCAGTAAAGTCTCCACGCTATTGCACGCTGCTGGATATGAAGTCTTCGAATCAACGATAACCCTTGTTGCCATATCTGGATCAGCGGTATGCTCAAGATATATCGAACAGAGGCCATCTGCGTGACCCATAACTGGAATTTTGGTATTTTCCTTGATATATCGGACTAGCTCGTTCGAACCTCTTGGAATGACGAGATCAATATATTGGTCCAATGCCAGTAGTTGAGGGATTACGTCCCTGGTGGTGACTAATTGGATAGCAGCTGCTGGAACTTCTGTAGCTTGCAAAGCTGTTGAGATCACCGTAGAGATAGCAATGAAAGATTCGGTAGATTCTTTGCCACCTACTAAATGTTAGCTCTCATATGCACGATTAATATTGTATCCTATTTGACCTTTCAAGATAGCAGCATTTCCGGATTTGATTGCTAACGAAGCAATATTGGCAATGACTTCAGGCCGTGCCTCAAAGATAATCAGAAGTACACCAATGGGACATGACACTCTCTCGAGGTCTAGACCATCATCAAGTCTTGTTCGCAACGTGACTTTTCCAACTATAATAAGTGATCAGCAAACTTTCATCTCATAAGGAACAAGCTATATTACCTGGGTCTTCAAGATCTCTCACATCTAAGATTCCCTTCAACATATCCTCCCATTTCCCCTTTTTTCCCAAATCCAATCTTGATACAATACTCAAGCTCAAACGACCACCTTCAGCTTCTTTTCTGGCCAACTCAAGATCTCTGGCATTAGCAGCCAAAATATCTTCCTTATTTTTTAAAAGTGCATCGTGAATAGCAGTTAGAGCTGCATTTCTCGAGGCTGTTGGGAGTGTGGCCAGAATATGAGAAGCACTCTTTGCCCCGCTTGCAGCTTCAGCTGGGGTTGCGTTTGTGAGAGACATGGATTGGAGAGGAAAATCTTCGAGAATGACTTGAAACTGACGCAGAATATGAATCACAACCTTTAAGACTATCGTTAACAACGTTAGGATGTGGTTTTCACTTCACCAAGAATATTGAATGAATACCTTTGTTCCACCTTGAGTCATCGTGAATTCTGGAAATTTTGATACCACGTGATCATACCCGGAGTAATCGGCCGCTAGCGTGGATTAACCCCAGATACAGGTGGGAGCTCCATGGCAACATTACAGCCTCCTGCATCTTTGTCCCCTCGTTCAAGCTGATAGTGATAGAGCTGAGATTCCAACATATCATTTTGAAGCTGTCATTGGAGTTACTGGAGTAAACTTTGAAATTTCCCTGCCGACTTCTTGCGGGAATCCATCTGAGACCAGCTCAGCTCACAAAAGTTGTGTAATTAACGACTTACCACGCACAACAAACACTCATTATCTGGTCGCATACTCTACTTTCAAAATGGATAATATTCTTCCCAGCATACTCTCATTCCCCCCTCATCCTGCGCCTTTAGTACCCCTCTCAGACTCGCAATATGATGCTGGCATTAAATCACAAATCGAGATTTTGAAGAAGATTCCAGAGAAGATTTTACTGCAGTCCACCACTGGTGGTGAAAGTCCGTTAGATGTGAGCAGTGGTGTTTACATTTCAATAGTTCATAAGCTAACATTTTTGTAATAGGTTATCAATCCCTCATTAAATACAGTTCCCTACATTTACATTTTGAACGCTCATATCGCTGCAGCTCACAAAAATGAGGGTAATGTCAACTGGAACGAGTTATGGGACAAGGCGACTGGTTTCTTACACAGTTTCGATGGAAGACAGGTTCGATATCTTGGTCGTCAGCTTCTTGAAGTTTTCAATTTTGTATCGCAACTTGCTTCGCAAAATCGTACGGTGTGTAGGATATATGTCATAGCATAGCAAGAAATACTAAAGCACATATAGCTATTCGCGGCCATCCCAGCACTTCGAGAAGCTGTACTTCGAATCGACCCATCAGGATCAGTCCTGACCTCAAACCATCTATACATTGTTCGATTGGCGCTTCAAACACGATATTACACTGCAGTCACTGAACTGATTGACAAACATATCCTTTATATACCGGCCCAAGAACCAGTATCATACACAAAGTTTCTTTGCGAAGTCGATTTGCCAGCACATTCCTATGTCACGATCAACTCAGGCTTCTCCTCCAAACTAAAGCCTATTGAAGTTCTTGAATACTTCTTCTACAGTGGATCCGTATACATTGGTTTACAGAGATGGGAGGCTGCGTTAGAGATGTTGGAGAATGCTATAACATACCCAGTAAGCGAAGGTGGTGTGAGTCTCGTTATGGTTGAAGCCTACAAAAGATGGCTACTCGTTGGAATTCTTCAATATGGAAGAGTTCTCCAGCTCCCCAAAAATACTTCGGGAGCTGCGACCAAAGCTTACCATATTCTCGCGAAACCATATGAAGCTGTTGCCAGTATTTTCGAAACTGGATCAGCTTCGCGCCTGAAGGGCGAATTTGAGCATGGCCGAACAGTATGGAATGAAGATGCTACTACGGGTCTAATGCTCAATGTTCTGGGAGCTTATCAAAAATTTCAAATCCGTAATCTCGCCAATATCTACTCGAGAATTGGAGCCGCGGATATTATGAGCCTTACAACTAGCGCAGAAACTGGCTCAAAGTTGACTTCAGTCAAACAAATTGAAGATCTTATGCAAAGCATGATTGCTGATGGCACCCTACCTGCAACACTGATTCGCGATCAATCTGGACAGACAGTTTTGACGTTCTCACCAGCTGGTCATATCCTGTCAGAAACCCAAGTTCAAAGAGAACTACTGGCGTCGACTCAACGTATTCAATCATTAGCTAGACAAATCAAGGTCACGGATAGGATATTGACACATGATAAGCGATATATCGAAAGCGCTCAGAGAGCCAAATCGAAGGCAAAGAGCCCTGCAGTACAAGGAGAGGCCATGGACTGGTATGCGGCCAATGAGGATGAGGATCTAATGACGGAGATGTATTGATTTTAATCATGGCGGACTTAGTCAGCGGCTCAAGAAGAATTGGGGCTTGGTTCAGGCAGGCGCAATATGGATATATCGTGAAAAATGAGGTTTCGTTTACACGGTCCATGGTTGTGATACACAGTAAAGCCTTTCGAAGAAATCGAAAGCAGTGGCGTATGGGCGTCTTATGAAGATATGAAAGGAATGATTCTATGAGTTAAAGACAATAAAGGTATGAATGAAAAAGCAAGCATACAAACAAATGAGCATTATTTTTAGTCATGTCCTTCGTAATTTATTTGCAATCTCTAAGTGCTATCGTGATATTGGACATGAGAAAGAGCCACACAACGCCAAACAGTATGAGGTGCCTTCATCATGGCATAACGCGTTCAGTGATAAAAATCTCCTACCTCTGCCAAGCCCCGCCCCATTATCCCTTTTAAATCTTCATACACAGATGCTAAGCCATACACATCTAGTCGATATTGTACGCCTTGATCATTTCCGCCAGCTTAAGAGCATCAGCACCATAATTCACAGCTGAAGCTTGCATGACTTGGTATCGAATCCTGTGTAATAGTTAGTCTCTCATTCATGGGTCATGTGTTCTAGATAGTCGGGGCTAGCATACCTTGACTGCTCTTGGAAAGTATCAGTCTTTGCTCTGCACTTGAAAGTCATCATCTTGCAATTTGCATCGTCAAACGCCTTTTCCATGGCTGCTTGATCATTTTCCTTCAACTCCATCATCTCATCAGCACTCTTCCCTACAACGAGCCGTCCCACGTCATCAAACGCAGTAAGCCATAATTGCCCGGTATGATCATTGACGTTTAGGGACAGAATATAGCGATATGCGGGTTTAGGGTGATTTTGATTGCATTTTTCGCAGCGCCATGTGCCGTCATTTTGGTCGATAACTTTCTTACTGCAAGTTTCGTTGAGACAGGAGGGGTAGCAGAAATTGTCTTGTTTGATATAGACGATCGTGGCCCTAGTTGAAAAGTAATCCGGGCTTTCATCCGACATTCCTAGACCTTCCTGTTTGACTTGTTCGACGGTTTTAAGGGGATCTTGGCGGCCCCCTGCTGCTCCAGCACTAGCCATATTGCTATGGGAGGCAAATTTCTCTGTGCGACCCTGAGAATCATACCAACCCTTGAGTTTATGGGCCTCTTGAATATCTGGATCAAATGACATGGAGCCAGAAGAAAGCAAGCTTAAACTTCTACCACCAAAATCGGAAACTTTGACCCCCTTGAAAGCTACGACCGACTCAGGACTAGCGTCAAAAGAGGTTGCCGTCTTGCCCCATATGGTTAATCGAACAGAATATCCAGTATCATCAACTAATGTCAACTCTCTCTTGCTGTATGGTTTATTCGTCGTCTTTGACATAATTTCTGAAGTTTCTCCAACTTCTTTGAGCACAGCGATGAGGTCGACTGTACTGTCTTTTTCGATTGTTTGTAAATCTCCAATGTTTGAGAAGTTATATCTTACTTGAGGGACATTGTCTTGGTCTTCGGCTTTCTCCACCAAAGTATCTCGTTCAAACATAAGCTCGTAGTCATTATTTATGTTGGAAAATTGCTTCTTCGCAATTTGAACACGGCAGGGACTTGTAATGTAATAGACGCTACCTTCCTGGAAAATCTCATATAAAGCGTCACACTGTTCATTAAAGCCAGTGGCCTTGATCTCACCGCTGTCATCAAGAAGATTGACGCTGAAGAGCTTGCCTTCACTATTTGGTTTGTGCCATGTTCGGATATCAGACTTGTTTGTAACTCGTGCTTTAATTGTCCATTTGTGGGCATATGGTGACAACGACTCGATAGGGTATATGGTTGCATGAGTTGAAGAGCTGGAGGGTCCGGCGCGAGATGGGAGGGCACGATCTTGTGCTGCAGGTTGTTGGGCTTGAGGTTTATTCCCATAGAAGCCACCCCCGGCAATTGTAGTACTAACTGGCGGGTTGCTATCCTCAACCTTTACCGCAGTTGGCTCTCCAATCTTTTCCATTGTTCCTAAGCTTTCGATGACATCGATATCGAGAATAATCAGGATTCTAAGAAGGGTTAGGCAACCATATTGTCTGCAGAGGATTTGCGGATGCTAACCTTTTGCCCTTGACTTCATTTGCTTGATAGTTCTTCAGACGAATGAAGCAGCCTTTAGTCAACTTTCCGTCATGAATTACATGGTTTGCCTCTTCAATTCTGTCAGCCGAATCCTTCCCACTATATAGTCTGGTATATGGAAATATGCGAGTGTTACTTACGAGTGGCAAGCATGCATTGTACAAAGTTTTGGATATCGCTGACAACGAGTCTGAATCTTTCGGCTTGTCCTTCTCCTCCAGCACCCATCGGCTTAACTTGTACTACCTGACATACTGGTACTGGAAAGTCTTTTGTGACACGATCAGAGTCATTGAAGATGGCACTTCCATCAGTTAGCAAGGAAAGACGATTTGAAAGGCTGAGCTGAATATACTGACTTCAAAGCACCTTGAGTGATTTGAGATTTTGCAACCTCCATTACTGTCAACAACTATAAGTACTCTTGAATGTGTTGAAATATATGGTTGTTTTATTGACTGGTCAACTTTTCATAAAATGATGATACAGTCGCGAGTTCGTGTAAATTGATTTATTTCACGCGTCTTGGAACGTGCATGATCGCGCTAGTAGCCTGATTATGTCACGCTAACACGCGAAGTTTCCCCGCCGCCCCTCTTCACGTGCCATCCAGAATTCCAGATGCCAAGCTTAGGCCAATATTTCATATACCATCAATCCGACTTTCTAATTTCCCCTTATCAACAAAACAGCATCAATCTAGAAACGCCTCAAAACTACATACAACATGACCGACGAAAATGCTACTAGAGCTCCAGAGAGTGATGCGTTGCAGGAATCAAATGAAGTTCCTCAAGTTGAACCAAGTCCAATTCCAGGAGATACACCAGCGCAAAGCGGTGCGAGTTTGGGTGTACGTCTTTGAGACATGAATGGGAAAAGCGTTACTAACTTTTACAAAGGAGCATTGTGTAAAGGATAGACCTACACGTTAGTACTCTTGCACATCAATTCCGAAAGTCCACGGGTTGAAGACACCAATTATTAACGGAAATAGCACCCGGCCAAGGTTCATCCGGAGAAATTACACAACTTGGAGGAGTGGACGTTTATATTTCGAAACCAAGCGAATACCCACATGCACCATCGAAACTCTTACTACTACTCACAGGCGCTACTGGCATGCATTCAGTCAACAATCAAATCCAAGCTGACAAATTCGCTGCCGAAGACTTTCTCGTTATTATGCCAGATATGTTCCACAATGACCCACTGCCTGGATCTGTGACCTATGAAGAAGACAAGCAGCCTTCTTTGATCGAAAAATTCAAATTGCGTGCCGCCGAGACAGCGAAGAGTTTCTTAGCAGATATGTGGCTCGCAAGACAAACACCGGAAAAGATCCTACCGATCATCCACAAAGTTATAGAAGCCGCAAAGGATGAGTTCGCAGATGCAGTAGCCAATGGTGGAGGAATCTATTCCGTGGGTTATTGCTTAGGTGGAAGAATGACTCTGTTACTTGCAGGTGAAAAGTCAGAGGTCGCCGTTCACTGGGGGCATCACCAAGTAAAGGATGAGGAAGCAGCCGTTCAAAAGAAAGGACCTTATATTAAAGCTGGTGCAATCGCGCATGCAACATTGGTCGGAAAGGAAGATTGGGAGGGAACCAAAGCTCCACTGGCATTTGTTTGTGTTGAAGCTGATCAATTGTTCTCCGATGAAGTCCAAGAAATTGGAAAAACATACTTGAACGAGAACAACGTCGAACACGAATTCAAGACATATTCTGGGGTACCTCATGGATTTGCTATAGTTGGTGATTACGAGCAATTGAACATCAAACAAGCACAAGCTGAGGCATACGGCCAAATCTTGACATGGTTGAAAGCACACTGATTATTATTTTTTGCTTCCAATATCCTTAGGCGTTTGGTGTATTGGCGATGGAGGCTGGTGTTACAAACTATGGCTCAAGTTTAGGATTGCAATATATCACAATGCTCAAAGCGCGATTTAAATAAGCATACTGTGATACCAAATCTTGAAATTATATATGTTTTTATGTCGAAATGTCAAATTCTAAGTGTTCCCGTTACTATTCTGATTCATTCATACAAAATGCTTCCCAAATGACGAGTCTTCTAACCCATCTAGTAGTCTCAAACCTCGACAAGACTTCACCATTTACTGACGCCTAATCCTCTAGTGCAAGATCATCCAGTGAGGTCATACATTAAGCGAGGTGCATATAATGGCACCATTACAGATATCCAAAATGTATAATATAACTAACTACCAATGATCATCTAAAGTACTCAAAAGAAGGAAAATACTACATCGAGTTACCCATTTGATTGATGACGATTTGAAACTCGTTGGATGTATTATTCACATGTGCATTGAAGAAATCTACGTGTTCTATAGAACTCAAGCTAGCCCCTATATTTTCCCGCCTGGCTCGCTTCGTGAATATGGGGAGATTTTGCCTGTTACGATGATTGGGTGGCCATTGGTAGCCTTGTGAATTCCAAGATTGATATTGATTTTGGTGGGGAATGTTGGGATGTTGGATCGTTGGGTTTCTGTTTCTCTTTTATCATGATCTTCATGGGATATTATTTTACATGATACTTAGTGGACTATTCTCGATGTGGCCATCAAAGAAGTGCCAATGCAATCTCAATCTCAATCTCAAGCACCAGAACAAGATAGCAAATAACAACTAGCTCCCTAAACAGAATATGCAACGTCTACCACCAACCTTCCAATTTCCACAGGCACAACTAGCACCGATACTATCCCCCGTTATCTATTCTTTCTTATTCCTTCCCCCTCCTCGCCCTACTTGCACATCTCCCCTCAGATCTCACCCTCAAAGCTCTCTCCACTCTTCTCTTGTATCACCACACCACTATCCACACTATACACCACTCTCAACCACCTCCTCCCACACCACCCCCCCAACTAGCTGGCCCATATCGTCATCCGAAAACAAACCCCAGTACGACCCAAACCATCAGACCACTTCAGAAGAGCCATCTAGAATCTCCCGCCATCCCCCGTTTTCTGTTCCCCGTTTCCTTGCTTTCTTGATATGTATCAGCTACAAGTCTACACTTATATTACCTATGTTTCCTACATTACCTACATTACCCAACCATTCACCTCTCCCCCGCCCCAAAAGTCCCAACCCAATAACCAGCGCCCAATGACCAGGAAATTCAAAAATTTCAAAACCCCACAACGAATATCCAGATACCGACACCAAGATAATGAAGAACTAGGCATTTGATTCTCCGCAACTATGAACGAAGAGAGAATACTACCATTAGCACTAGCATCGTGGCTCCATATCTTGGATGAAGTTTCGCATTGGCGTAACAAGGCAAGGTTCCATGAATCGGTATTTCAAATCCGTTTAAATTAGCCCTGCCAGTCTTTTCCCTATCCACCATGTCTCCCATGTCTCCTCTGACTTATCAAGGAGATATAATATCGGGAAGGGATTTAAGTACTAATTTCTTCCCCTTCCCCCCCCCCCCCAAAAATGGAAGAAGAAACACAAACCGAACAACGAGAATTAAAGCCGCACAAGAGACTCCATTCAGGAAATCAGAGCACTCGGAAGGAGAAAAAAAATCCTAAGCATAAGATTATCTCGCACCGACTAGCGGCGCATACTCAAAATACCAATACCTCAAACTCCATTCTTCCGTGTCAAGTGCTCAGCCTACAGGGTTCCCGGCTCCAACTCCGACTCCCATTCCCGTTCCTATATCATGTCTTTCATCCCTGCAGGTCTGTTTCTCTCCGTACAAGCACCTGTATATCAAAGCCCATGGCTATTCTCTGGAGTCCAATATCCAGGACCCCTGCCAAGCTTGCGATTCACCCCTCCTCTCCACAACGCAAACTGCCATTTCCCATCTCCCCCTCCGACGATCTCAACCTCAAACTCATACACTTCCCGGCACCCATCCCTCCCCAATCCTCCTCATATCCTCAATAAACAACCTACTAACAATCTTCTTCCCCCCCTTCCCATTCACCGGACAATGTTCATCAGGGTCATAGAAAGGATTCTGAAGCAGCCGGATATACGCCGCCTGCATCGCCTTAAAAATCTGCACGCACCATTCCATCAGCACGCCAACTCAGCACTCCACCCCTCCCTCACTCCTCACCCAGCAACCCCCCGCCCCAGCCGCAACACAAAGGACGTCCTCCCTCCCCCAAAAGAAAGAGGAAAAGAAAAAGAAAAGAAGACAAAACTCACACTCCTAACATCCACCTCCCTCACCCCGCCCACCACCCCTTCCCTCGCATTCCCCTCCGCGCCTCCCACCCCCACACCCCCCCGCACCACCCTCCCCCTCGCATCCACAAAAACGACAAACCGCACCCCCGTATTCGTCTCGAACCCGTACGCCGCCAGCCGCTCGTCAACCGCATACAGGAGCCCCAAATCCCCCGTCAGGTTCTGGGCGCCGCTCGTCCGGCTCCGCGCATCGAAGATGTCGAGAGTGCTGGAGAGCAGGAGCGAGTATTGGAGGGGGGTGCGGAGGGATTCGTGCACGGGCGGTGTGGATTTGGGGGAGGAGGAGGAGAGCGGGTAGGGCGTCGTGTGCGGGGGGAAGATGGATATGTGGAGGGGGTTGTTCTGGGATTTGTTGGTTAGTTGGTGGGTTTGGGGGGGGATTAGGGGATGCGAATGGACGTACATTTTTGCCTATAACGCCCAGACAAGCAATGGAAGGAATCGTTGTCATGGTTGTGCGATCTTGCTTTCACTTCAATACTTCAGAATTTCAATGTAATAAGGTTCCTGGGTATATTCAAAATATTCTAGGGAGTGAAGTTGTGGTGCGATATGATGAATGTGATGGTGGCAGCAGCCATTTCAATTAACCTTACCGAAGAATCTTGCGAGGCTGACCTTTGCGACAGCGAACCCATCAGTTGGGAAAATTCGACTTTTGGGCTGATGTGTATATCGATGAGCTTACTATTAATGGGATAATCATTTGGACTAAGCATGATGCTCAGAAGAGCAGCTTTAAAAAAGAATTTAGGTTACTTATTATAATACTTATTGGGTATTGTACAGTACATTCCAGCCTCGTAGCCTTGTCATGAGCTCATTCATCATCATCCCCCATCGACAATAAGCAAAGTCCTCACTAAACCAAAAACACCTCCATGCCATTTCTTGATTTAACATCTTCGCCCTTGAGAGTTCTCTCCTAACAAGTTGTATATAACTCGACCCCTTCTCCCGATGCATACTTTGAAGAAGAAAAGCACAATCGTGAGAACCCAAGCAGATTCAGTCCTCTACACCAAGAGATTCCGTATCATCCAACGCTTTCAAAGCTTCCTCGATCTCCTTCGGATCACTAATACCCCAAACTCCACCCCCCTTTAATGTATCCATCCCCTCATCCCAACTTCTTTCCCCACCAAATTTCTCCCGACCTTTCCAGGGCCGATACCAATCCACCTTCTGACCTTCTCCTCTTGGTCCAAATACTTGATCGAATCCCACCACCTCACCGTCTCAACACAACTTCTCGACCACAGATCCTTCAATTCGTCTCGACTTCGAAACGGCCGCGCACTAACATTACTTATACAATCCATCGTCCCAGGAAATATCAACAAATCCTCATGCTCCTTCCCCTTGGCCCTACTCTTCCCCTCCAACAACCTACTCATGGCCTTCGCCGCTGGTCTCATCAACGGACTATGAAAAGGACTATCACTCTTCAGCCTCACCGCCCTGGGATCATGCCCCCCAAACTGTCTCACATGCGTCAACAATTCCTTTATCCTCCCAATATTCCCACTCAGAACAATCTGATTCTTGCTGTTAATATTCGCGATCAAAACCTGCTGTATAGGAGGAACCTCGGCGCTCTCGGATTTCGAGCCCGCGGAACCGTGCCCGAGGAATTGGTATATAGCTTCGATCAAGGGGGAGAGATGATCCGGTTCGGTAACCAGAGCGACCATCCCGTATTCCCCTCCGTATTCTTCGCTTGCCCGCCGTGAGCATTCCGCCATGACGTCCGCGCGTTTGCGCACCAGGTACAAGCTATCCTCAAACTCCACATAGCCACCCACGACCAACGCAGCGAATTCCCCCAACGAATGCCCCAGTGTGAAATCCACTCGCTCGTGCGTCTTGAAGCCGAATTCGCGCTCCAGCACCCGCAGAATCAGGATGGAAGAAGCCATGATCGCAGGCTGCGCATTCCCCGTGGCCGTCAGCGTACTATTGGGCCCATTCGCAATGATATCCGAGAGCCTATAGCCCAGCAGGTGATCGATCTCCTCCACGATGGGCCGGGCCGTCGCGGGGAAAGCCTCGAGCCACGGCGTCAACATGCCGACTCTCTGCACGCCCTGACCTACAAATCGTTAGCCACCTGTCAACCCACACCACAGCAAGCGCACAAGTCGTGCCACCGTACCCGGAAAGAACAGAGCGGTTTTCGGCCGCGATCCCTTGCTCGAAGAAGCATATCGCCTCTCTTCCCCCGACCCCAAAATTCTCACTCGACACGCAGCTGCGGAGCAACATCCTCCCCTCGACCTCGACGCCGCTTGCGAGGCGCACCCTTCCAGAAACGCCAGCGATCGGATTGAAATGCGGTTGGGCGCAAAGCGCTTCATGATTGGGACGGTAGCTGGTTCACCAAACGACTGGGGAGGGGTACAATGCGATATTGGAAGATGCTATATACCATACCATAATAAATGGATTGGGGACGTGGGGTCGAATCACGGCCTTTCGAGGTGTCTGATGCATGATTCCACGAGGCTACCACGATCGTTCGGTACAAAGCTATGCTACCCTTCCCCCGGAGAGTCTTAGCCGACCGAGGACCCCCGCAATCGGCCGAGGATCAAAGGGACCCCGCCAAGTGATCATGCACGACAAGGTTGACAGGATATAAAAAATCAATGTCGCCACGTCAAGATTCAATAAGGGGTGTAACATTTAATTCGAGATGCGATTGCATGGAAACGATAAAGTGATAGTGTTTACAATAGCAACATAAAATTCATGGTATTCTCGGTGATTTTGTCTAACTCCAATATTCCCAGTTCCTCCATTAGGTAGTATTCTTTCCCCAAACGCCATTGATCATCAGCCTAGATAAATGCTCAAACCATCCCATCTTCCATAATGAACCCCGTCTATGACTCAAGCCAGTCTAGTAATTGTGGTGTGAAGTAACTAACAATAATAGTCGCGCCAGCTCTCAGAATACCTTCCGAGGATTCAAGAGCCATGGTCTTTAGATCAAAAACGCCCGCCTTTGCTCCCGCGTGAATCATGGCAAATTCTCCACTAACCTGATATGCTGCGACGGGCATGTTCTTTCCAATATCCTTTGCGTCACTAATGATATCAAGATATTGACTTGCTGGCTTGACCATGATAATGTCTGCGCCTTCACCAATGTCTCTCTCGATGGCTCGACGTGCAAGACCGCGTCCTCCGGGTGGTAATTTGATAGCACTTCCGATCGCCAAAGGAAGGAACGGAGCCAGCTGCATCACGAAATGGACCATATAAGCATCCCGAAAACTTGGCAGCATATGACATCAACACAACTCTGTGTGCGATGCCCTCCTCAATCAACTTTAGCTTGATAGCACGAATGCGTCCGTCATTCATATCTGAAGGCGCAACGCAGTGCGCACCCGCTTGCGCATATGCGATGGCGACATCCGAGACACGATCGACCGACAGCTGGTTATTGAGACTTCCGTCATCCCGTAAAATACCGCAATGTCCGTGAGAAGTATATTCGCACAGGCAGACATCTGCTACGATGAAGAGTTGTGGGAATCGCTGACGGAGCAGGCGGATGGTAGCGATGACCGGACCTTGAGGATCATCTGCGGCGGTTCCAAGAGCATCCTTAGCATTAGGCGCAATGGGGACACCGAACAAACAAGATGACTGATCTCAAGCCCTTGCGCACCAGAGGTTCTAAGAATGGGACAATTTTGTTGATGCCTCGGCGGTGCTGGTCGGGAAGGGAGGGAATGAGGGTTTCTTCGTCGTCGATGTCGGAGACAAATAGGGGGTAGATCAGCATGGACTGTGATTGCGGTCAGAAGCTGGAAAGAACGTATGGAGCCCAATGAAGTTTACCTTGGTCAATTGTCTCTCCGCCTGCCATGATCTGGCCAAAGGATGGCAGTAACCACCGTGTAATTGACTGCTGATATCTCCTGATATGCTTACACTTGTGGCAGCGGTGCTTGCATATGATCTGGCTCTGGAAACATGCGAGTCTGCTCGAGAAATGAACGATGCACGATCATCGAAAGTCGAAACGGATGCTGAACCTCGAATTGGTGGTCTTCGTTCACTCGCAGCATCTCTGAATGATAAATCCTGTACAAGGCTAGAGAAAGACATATTGGAATATGAAGTGAGGTGAAGTGAAGTGAGGTGAAGTGAAGTGAAGTGAGGTGAAGTAAAGTAAAGTAAAGTAAAGTGAAGGAAGAAATATGTATGAGAATTGAAAGAGGTTTTCAATCAAAATTCTATCCAGTCCGGTTTGGATTCAAGTTGATATAAAATGTGTGGATGTGGTGTAAGGTCAATCAATAACAAAGCTGGAAGAGATAATCTATGCTTGACTCAGGATCGAGGCGGGAAGTTAATGTATCGATCAAAAAAATCGGGTAAAAATCGTGTACGGAGCTGGAGTACAGAACTCTGTACTAGTGCAAGGCAAGTTAAGGTTACCTAACCTGATGAATACAATCGATCTAATTGGATGAAGCTTGATTATGTAAGATGGATGCAGATTGGGGATTGGGAAAGGCTCTACTGCATGAGAAGAAAGGAAGAAAGGAAGAAAGGAAGAAAGAATGGATGATGGATGATGGATGATGGATGGATGATGAATGCTGTTGAGAGAGACGTTTCCTCAGATCTTATAAGGTTATCAATAATACAATCCCCGTATTTACGAATGCATCATATTCCATATTCCGTGTCGACAATACCGTAATTAATAAATAATAAAATGATTCCTTTTTCTTTCCCTCGTCCTCTCATTATCATTCGCACCATACTCCGTACATACATAGTACATAGTACATAGTACATAGTACATAGTACATACAAAGTTCCAAGTTCCAAGAGACATAGAGGAGAGTCCGAATACGATCTATCCGACTTATACGACGTGCCTTTTCTACAGTACTGCACCGCAAAAGTCTCCGTGTTTCGAACTTTCCTAGGTACGCAAAGACAATAATTCCACATTCCACATTCAATGCTAGTTAGTCCGCAGTATTGTGTGCTACATAGTACATACACATACGGAGTACAGTATTACAGTCCTCTCTGGAGTCTGTGCTGTGTACTTACTGTATCCATCAATCCATGCAATCCATGTCCATGCGCCATCGTCCAATTATCGATAAGATTATTCATTCCGCTCGGATAACTACGGTGACCTCGGCACCGGGTCCAGATACATTTTGCCATCTTCCAGATCAGGAAATGTGTTCATCCCCGGCCCCCGTGGACAACTCTTGTTCAAATGCCGACGCCCATTTTGGGTTTGTGGTGCTTATGTATTGATCATTGTGCAGTAGCATACAAGCCATGTACCTGCAGTTCCAAGCTTTCTTCTTTCTTTCTGTGAGTATCTAGGTACTTAGTATCTAGTATCTAATTAGTAAGTATCTAAGTATCTAGATCCTAGATACTAGATACGAATACCTGGTGCTCGATAATCACCTCCTAGGTAACCTCACCTTAGCATGTAAAGTGTCAAGTTCCTACCTTGGTTATATAAAATAAAACAAGCGGTAAACATATAAAGAATCACATGTCTGTCATCTAATCTCATAAATCCATACGCGTACGGAACAAATAAAATAAATCATTCATTCAAACCTTAAAGACTTTCATAAAGATAAGACGCAAGATAACACACAGAAAGGTAACCTTACAGAGTAGATGAATATGAACTATACAAAGGACAGAGTACATACGACACTACCTACTACCTACCTAGGTATACATATATACTCAGACCAAGAGTACCAAGAAAAAAGTAGACCGCTTTTGTAGTTCACCGTAGTAAATAGACACTATTAATAACATCCTTCCATCCATCCATCATGGTTGAAGAAAACAATCCGAACCAAAGCCGAGAGAAAAATTAATCAACTTCGAATCTGCCAACAATTCCTATTCCGAGCTCCGGTCTGCCATTCTGCGTGAATGCATTTCTAATCCGTATCCATCATCATCAACATCATCAGCATCAATATAAATGGGGTTGCCTCTCCTGATGGCTTGATAGCCTCGGGTCGCATTCTTCGAATCTGTGGTGTATGATGTATCGGTTCCGCGGCGATGGCACCAGCCCCAGATTCCTGCTACTGTACCAAATACAACTCGATAGCATGTGCCGACAAGACTCCTGTGCGCATGTCAGCACTTGCTGTAGGGTGTGCTCATGTTTCGACCTTGATGTAAGAGTCTCCGCGGAAATTTGTTTCCGGAGTAACATCCTCGGGATAGCCTTTCGCGGAGTAAGCATTTCTCCACTTAAAGAAAAGGGGAGAAAGTGCTCCAAACATGGGTCGAATGGCGCAATGTTCGAACACCACTGAGATACAGGAGGATTATTTTGCTCATTTTTGATTCATTTGGACCTCATATTTTCGAATCCTTAGTCTTTTATATCCTCTCTCTCTCTCTCATTTCTGTTATCTGGCCTAGGGCCTGGATCCGGCAATGGGTTTGAGTATACAGCCGAGCGAAATAATAAGAGGTTCGACAACGATATTGATGAAAGTATTTGATGGCCCTTATGGTGTAGTAGTACTTAGATGAGGACAGCGTATACGAGTAGTTACTCTCAATTAAATACCGACATGTCCCTGAGACTGTGCTGGAAACCGTACTTGATGTAGTGAAAATGATCGCTACAAAGTCTCCTAGTATATATGTTCTGGCTGTGAGTCACCAGCACTCACTGGCTTCGATAAATCGAGCACAGGGCTGGAGAAGTTCGAAAAAAGGTTCATCTTCAAGAAGTAGCTTAGAAATTGAGCAACAGGGTAGCTACTTAGCATTGCATCCCCCTTGTTGTCTGGCCACTTGGCATTATAGACTCAATAAAACACAAAATCTCCATAGTCAAGTGCTCTGCTGAAATTAAAGTGTGTGCAAAAATTGAGTCAAAACAAATAATTATAGTTTAGTAATGAGCCAATTGTCTACTAGCAGAACAATAGATGCATCATTTAGTAAATGATTGAAAGGGGTTTTTCTCTTGCTCAGTGACATGGCAAAACCCAAACTGTGTGTGAATGCACTGCTTACTTGTGGTGAGGCTCAAACCAGCTAGGCTCAACACATTCACTTTTGGACATGAACTAAAAGACCAAAATTCATATTCGGGTAATTCAGGGGCAGAGTGCTAGGTAACTAAGTTTAGTTGCAACTTGGTTTGGCGCATTCACTGTTGGGCACAAACTAGTGCACCACATTTGCACTCGGGTAATCCAGGGGCCTAGGGGTTCGGGTAACCAAAATGCAGTTGTGGCTAAGAACTTTGATTTTTCATCTTGAACAGGAAATCACCAAGATGTGATGATGTAACTCTTGATTGCTGGTGTTCGTACTGGTAAAGCTTTGTTAGAAAATGTATTGCTGGAGTAAACTCTTGAGCAATACACGTGGCAGGGATGCAATGATCGATACTGAGATTGTATGTTCCTGTGGAAGAATAAATTTATTAGAAGATGCTAGGCAACAAAAGAGTGGATGTCACTTCCACGTATTGTGCTCTATCTTTCTCTATGTGAAGTCTTTCAGCTAGATGAAATCCTTGTATCGTTCCTTCTACTTTAGCCAGTGTGAAGAATTGGTTTAATGCTTGATCTTTGATCTTTGATGGATGAATGAGAGTGAATTCATCTTTAAAGACCAAGGTTGTTTCCACCTTCCAATGAAGTGGCACACGAAAAGTTGTAAAATGAGATAAGGTAGCTTTCCTGATCTTGAAAACTGGTAAAATGGCATTTGGTTTCTGCTGGGTTTATACGATATGCCCTTTGTGATTGAACAGAGTGAAGACATCTTGTGGCTCCAACATACATAGAAACATCTTATCCCTCAAGCCCAGGACTTGTAGGAAGATTTTTCAGGTGTATTGGATATTCACTCCTTCCATTTGTATCATTCTTTGATGTAAGGAATGGCCTTGATTGTTGTTATGGATTCATGTTCAACTCTTGGGTGCTGGTGACTATCTGTTGTTCCTGGTAGCAAAGCATGAGTAGAAGTAGGACAGAGGCCTGCTAACGCTTTTGTGCTATTTCGTATGTGATTACATGCGAATGTAGGGTTTTGCGCCAGATCACTTAAGGATTCCTTGACATATGTATGGTAAAACGTGGAAGCTTGGTAGTTTTCTGTGCGGTTTGGAGGAATGATCCAAGGTTGGAAACCTTCTGGCAGTTTGGCTGCAACGTGTAAAGTATACATGAAGTTCGGTCGGATGTAAAATGAGGGGGGTGTCTAGTAGATTGTGGATGTTAGCTAGTTGTCTAATGCCATTGGGTATCTAGTAGAGTGCAGGGAGGCTTAAACGGATTTGACAATATCTTTGAGTTTTGAGTATTGCTCAAAAGCCCATCTCTGCTAGTAAGCCATGATATGATATGTGATGATATGAGTGATGGCGGAAAATGTATCGATTGATCATTTCATTGTGAAGTGTCGATATAAATTTGTCTATAGGAGTCCAAAATTATGATACTGCGTTGTATGTAGACTGGGGGCGTCGTATCTGGCTGTCGCTAAATATCTTGCTGTCGCTGAAGTACCTTGCTGCTGCATGGTACTTTGCCTCTGGGTATATCGCTGCCACTGTTGCCGCAGTGCGTGAGAATGTATCTGCGGTTGCTGTGCATTCCATTTGGTATGATGCTTGGGTAGTTGAAAGTTTCTAGTTGTTGGCAATGAAGACAAAATGGTACTGACAAAGTTAAGATAGGGTGGCCAATCGAATTCTCTCCTAATGTGTGTTATCGGCTTTGCTTTTGTAAATAATATGTTACTCTTTTGATTAGAGAATAGTTCCAGTTCTAGACAAAGTTCCAGAAGCTGTTAAGTCTCTTCCTAGCTTCGTGCAAAGGTCACTGGAATTGTAAATCCTGCTGCAGCTACTTCAAAATCGGAAGGTTGTTTTTGTATTCCCAGAAGCTGCCCGGCCTTCTCGAGCTATGTACAAAGAGGTATCGATTATTCTAACAGTTGTAATAGCTGCTGGTATGAAGTAAGATGGTTGCTGCTGCCGCTGCTGCTGCTGCTGTCGTGGAAGACTGCTGGTCTTTATTGAACTCTGTGAAGAAGTATCGGAAATTCCAACGATTGCTGTCCTGGTCTCAGAAGCTGGCTCGCCTTTCTTAAGCTCTGCGAAGAAGTAATGAATATTCTAAAGATTGCTGCAACTCTTTCAGAGTCAAAAAGGCCATGGTTGCAGTGTGAGAGAATACCCAGCCTTGTTTCGAGCGCTGTGGAGAGGTATTGAGGGTTTCAGCGATTGCTGCATTCAGTCCAGATTAGAAAGGGTAGGCACTATTGTGATCGTAGTAGCTGCACAGCCTCTCTCAAGCTTTGCGAAGAGATTTTGATGATTATTGAAACTTTTATAGCTAACTTGAAGCAGAAAGGCTATCGTTGCGACTTCAGAAGCTATCTTAACCTCTCTTGAGCCCCGCGAAAAAAACGAAATTCTAATGGTTGTTTCTGGCAAGTTGAAATTACAATAGCTACTGCTATATCCTTTGAATAATGGCAGCAAGAGAGCTGATTGTGCAAGTGGTGTCAAACTCGGTTTCTGTTTTACAAATGGTTTTAGGTGAGGTAGACAAGGTAATGACCGTCCCTCAAGAATATCCTCTACGTGATTTGGAGTCTTTCCTTGACGGAAAAATCAATCCAGCAGCTGCATTGAGTCCATCTTACTATTTCTAATTATAAATAGAAGGGCCCGAAGCTTCTGAGGTCAAGATTAGATCTCAGATCAAGTTTCCAAGCTGCTTGCTCTCCTCCATACTACTTCCTTATCCAGAATCCACTGCCGTCAAACCCAAGCTCCGCTTCTGCACATCTCCGTGCTATGCTAGTGGCGCTCGGGGTACTTTAGCTCACTTTACTTGTGTCCCAGAATTTCTTTACCCCACGGCAACAAAATATTCTCTTGCTGAACTTCCACAATCCACCACCATCATCTTACCATTTTCCTACCATAACACCAACTCCTTAACCCGTATCAAATCTTCGGCATTCTCTACATTGTATTGATAAGACTAAAGTGCTTCTACTCCGGCTTGAAATATAGACCTCGCCCTGCTCTCTTGAGGTAAGATCTCATCAATCTCATCTTCTCTCACTATTTCTCCTCCCTTCTCCATTACTACCTCGATAAACCGATTATCGTCATCTGTTTCCTTGGGATCAATAACATAAGAGACCTACAGTAAGGTTGCAAAATCAACTACTATTGATTCTACTCTTATAACTGGATTCCTTGAATGTTGTATCCTACTACCGCCTCTACCTTACACCACTCTCCACGCGTTTGACCAGAGCCTTGAGTCATCTCGCAATTACTTAGCTATGACTGCAAAACAACATCAGTCATACTGACAAAAAGCAATATACGTGCTACCTCTTAATCTCTCCATTCCTTCCCTCTCTTGTTATCATCAATTTTATCCACCATCGATCTTGCCGTTGCTAACAGCATCTACTACTCATAGTATCCAACCACCACCGTCATTTTCTCCGTATCTTCTTCGCAGAGATCCATCGTATCTTGTCCACGATAACCATCTTCTCTTACAACTATCCACCGTCTCCTCCCACGCCACTACTACCATCAATCTCCATGGAAACTTACAATAGGAGAAAGAAAGCTCTCATGAGTCCATTTGCGTCATTACGGAACTCCCAGTATATCAAGACAAAGAAGTATAGGACAAGCAAGAGAGGTCAGTTGTCACATTTTCCTCCTCTCAAAGCTCAATCAGAACAGCCTTATACAGTCCTGGTTACTTCAATACCTCTCTATATATCCCCAAGCACACTTATTATCTATTATACGGTCTACAAGCTCATTTAAACTCCAAGATCTTTCTAAAAGATGCTTAGGATGCTATTTCCCTAGCCACCATCATCATATCGACCTAACCGCGCTTCAACTTGAAAATCAAGCTAACATAATACAATAAATAGAATCAAGCACGCGCCAGTTATCGGCTTTTCACCCAAGTACCGAAATTAACGAACAAGAACCAGTTCTACCACAATTGCCAAGTCTTAATTTTAGCGAAAAGGAGACGTCAGTTACAGCAAAGGCCACTATCACAGAATCTAACAACCATGGCGAATTTCACACGGAAGGAACATCTCACACTAGAAAGAGCTCCGCACCTTCCATTCCGAGGAGATCGTCTAGGAGGAAGTCTGGGTTATATAAGTCAACTCGCCATAGGAGTCTGAATAAGAATACCCAGCGTCGGATGTCTAAAGAGCCCATAGTACAAGTTTCTAACGAACAGACACAAGATGTTAGTCCTGCTAATCCTAATAAGATTAATAACGACATTACCAAGACATTTCAAGCAATGGAAAAGCTGAAGCCAGGATCCACCAAGGCACTCGTGGTCGAGAAAAAACGACGCCTAAAAGCTGGTGCTTTTTTGAAAGTAAAGAGCGTTCTACAAGGAAGCCTTCGTCGGCGTAAGAACGATAACAGCCAAGATTATTCATCAATTGGTCCTCCTCTTGTCCAATCGTCGCCGATGAAGGAACATGTTCCTAGATCCTCTAATAGTAATACAAGCTTGCGACTCAATAAAGGTAACTCAACTTCATAATTGTCTTTCTTTTGTTACTGGCGATGCTGACCCTTCTGATAGTACGACATTTAGACGAAAGTTCCAAGCTTCGGGGTCTTACTGGCAATTTTAAAATCCCCAGAAAGCCTCTAAACTATGACGGAATGTCCCTCCATAGCCAGCAGTCTGCCTTGACAGACCCCTTCACTGAAACAAAATCTCCTGGTGGTCAACTTATGCCTCCGTCGGCATTTGGTGGTCCAACGCTAGTTTCATCAGCATCGGATTTTCCAAGCGCTACTGACAAGAAGAGTTTAACTCCCCAAAATAACAAAGGCTTTGACGATTTAGATTCCCTACTCACGTCTAGTCCTTTAGCACAGTCGACTCCCAGGCTTCGGCTCGAAGTCAACCACACGGATCCTGATAGAAGCAGAAGGATGCAGAAAGTCGATGCAGGATCTCCGTCTGTGCTTGACCATAACACTTTTGCTGAAGATAGCGAAATCTATCAAGGTATGCTCGCTATCAGTCCAGTAAAAGTCAAGCCGCAGAATCAATCAGAGCATCTTCGGAGCCTGGTACAAGTTACCGTACAACAAGTTGGCTTTCTCAAAGAAAAAACAGTCAATAATTTTGTCGCCGCTGTCACCGCAGTTCAAACATTATCATCTGGATCTACCAGCGACTCGGGTTTCGCTCCTTTGAATCGAAAATTAAAGAAGCATCCTTCTCCAAGTAAGGCATACCTCGAAGGACTGAGCAGAAGACTTCCGGATTTCCCTGATCCAGAGCCTCTTCCTCAGTATGCCCATAAGCACAAGGATAGCAACGATATTAATAAGGCGAACTTTGCTTTACGGGAGAAGCGCAAGCAAGATGATCAAGAAGAGAACAAGGAGCTCTTGGATGACTTACTCACTTCAGATGATGAATTTGAAGAGTGTAATTCGTCCATACCTGCCGCAAACCAATTATCGGAAACATTTGGTGTTGAAGATTTGGATGTCAGAGCTTCTGTTCAACCTAGAAACATCATGGATCAAGATGACTCTATGATGGAGCTTGATGAATTACAGTCAGCACATCCCTCTGACCCAATCTATGGGAATGATTGTGACGAAGATTTGATCAGTTTCTTGTAGGCCATTAAGTTCTTGCTAACCAAGGATCTCCAGGTGGGACGAAACTATGTATGATGTCCGTATGCGACATTGCTAGAATCCATCCCGACCATCGATTTTCCATACCTTTTCTCAATTTACTCAATTCTGATCACACCTGTTCCGATACCTTACTATTTCCTTGGAGTTTCGCTCGGCTAAGGCTTGTTTGCCGTTATTATATCGTTGATTACTCATGCTACAGACTTTTTATACTGTCGTTTGCTTTCCATCTCAAGCGGTATCAAGCGACTCTGCTTAGATTATTAATTGCCTCAAGAATCGCAGCACTTTCACATTGAAGAGCTACCGTCTGAGTCGACTGCCTGATTTTAACTCTGATTTTATTGCCTCGTTGCATTTCGCTTATATGTTTGGAGGATGATAATGGATTGTAACGATACGATACAACAAACGAATGACCTGGGTCGATGTTTACGAGCTTTTTTCTCTTCTTTTATGAATTTATTTAGTACTTTCTACTATCACATCCTCTATGGTCAGATGAGGATGTGAATTAATATTGTGGATGGTTGGAAGATTTTAGTTTTCACATCTTGTTTGTTCGGATAGGGGTAGTGATAATGTTGTGCATGGGGTGACTGATTTGAAAGAAAGAGGGGAGGATATAATGAAGAACTGTGGGAGATTGTGTTGTGGAATATGTGTCGAATGCTGTGGGATGATATTATAATGAATGGATTGACGAAGGACGGAGATTGATTGCATATAATCTGGTATACTTTGGACGAAGGAGTTTCTTGTCTGAGACTTCATTGAACATTTATATCCCCGATGTGCTAGGGCTAGGAAACATTATGATGGCTAGATCTGCTGATGGATTTGCTGCTGGATTTGCTGCTGAATGATTGGGCCAAGCTCAATTACGAATGATCAGGGAAAAGCTTAAAAACAGGAAGGGTTTATTTCACAAGATTTGCATCACGATGGTTTTTATTTTGATTAGATTCAACTTGTCATCTGTGGTTACTGCATGGCATGATGTGAATTCAGGGCTTGTATCTCTATGAGGGAACTTACTTGGGCTGCATCACAGTACATAGATAGGAAGAAGAAATTCAAACATCAGAATTGCTATACAATACAACCAATTAGTGATAATGTGATGTAATATAATTTCAAATGAGATTCCATTGATATGATATAATACAAAGTCCCTCCCCCTCGGCTAATAAACACTTGCAGATTAATCATGATTTAACTTCACCAACTAACGAAAAACTTCAACCTCCTCCGCTCTAATCTGCTCTGGGTATCGTATCCTTATAATACACTCGTAAATCGTGATTCGTATCAATAGGTGGGTATAGGGCAAGGTCAGAAGAGAAAGACACGAAGCATGCAGCCAGAATTATCTAGTAAGCAGCGACATGATGACTACCCTTCCCATCCGTTCCTCTCATCCTCCTAGTTCCCGCTGCCTATCATCATATAATAATTAGTCCACTCCCCAACAACAACTCCACAATAACAAGCGGTATAAAACTAACCTTCAAACCCGGTCTTCTCGTCAAACTTCCCCTCAACTTCATCATGGCGCCGCTAATCTTATCTCCGACGCTTGGTTTGCGATGGTGATGGTGCACTGGCTGTGCGGTGACGCCTCCACGACGACGGCCCCATGTTCGTTGGCGGCGCGCTCCAGTTGCGGTGCCGGCGGTGGTTTGGTTGTGGTGGTGGTGGGTTCCGTGGGTGGAGTTTTCATAGGTGCGTCGGTGGGTTTTGCCGCCGCGGAGACGGGAGAGGAAGGAGGGACGTGTGGTTACGGTTGTAGTTGTGTGAGCCATTGTTGGATCTTGATTTTGAGGTTGCGGGCTTTCGCTTGGTTTTTGAGTATGTGTGAATGGTGGGTGTTGTGTGGTTGGTGTACCAGTCGGGGACTGTCGTGGTAATGAAGTGGTAGATTGATTTGGAGATTTATTGTATTCTTTGATAAAAGAAGATAGAGTTCTAAGTCTTGCTTTATCAGGTAATTGGTCGTCGTCTTTAATCTTAGGTACAAAATGAGTTTGTGAGGCTGATGTAAGTGGTATGGGAATCAGAGCATGAGGGGTCATGTCGGATAACTTTATAGAAATTTTACTCGCCCCTGATTTTGGAAGATCCTGTTCACTAACTGGGAAATCTCGATGTGGTGGTGGTGCAATTGGAATTCACTGGATAGTGATGTAGACATGACGGTGGAGTTTGGGGAGCAGTTACAGAGATAAGAGAATATCAGGTATGAAACCCTGGCAAGTTGAACGTCATATTGGGAGGGGTTGTAAATTTTACACGAATGGGAGAGAAGGGGGTGTATTGAATGGATATATTGACATGTAAATCGGGTTGAAAATGTTGGAGAAAATAGTCTTGGCTGACGGTACTTGAGGCTTAAGGGTTGAAAGCAATTTTCAGGGTCCTGCAGCTCAATCTGGTTCACAAATTTTGTAATATTGTGAACATCAAAGAGAAATAGAAATACAAACTTGATTTCTTGACATCTCGAATGACGTAAGGTTAAAGGAGGTCTCGGCTCGCTTATTGTGGCTAATGGCTGTGCTGGCAGGAACGTGTGGCTCGTGTCTGATATTCTGGAACAAACAATAGTCGCGAGCTGGAAAAAAAACAAAACAGCAACGCAACCTAATATTTAACATGACTTTGGATCGGCCACACAACTCATTCCTCATGAAAACCTAGGTCTATGGAGAACTGCTCTCACTGAATATACCGTTGCAAAGCGATAACTTAGAGCACCAGTGGTAATAAACTCATGACTACACGAGAAATACAAATGTAAGATGAGCAGGTTTCAAGGCGAGTTATTGTATCGCGATAGATGTTCAAGTAACCATCACTTAGTGGAAAGTGTATGGTCCTTCGTTAAAGTAGTGGTCGGCATCAAAATGTATGTTGATACTCGCTGTATGCCGGCCAGTGTTAAACTTGTGAACTAATTGAATAGAGTGACCATGGTAAAGACTGACATTTGAAATGATGAAGGGGGCCCTTGAAACTTTATACTTGGTGGTGGAAACTATTTCACATGTTTATACCATGAGTTTAGATGGCATTTCGCATTCTCGATGTTCCCCGATGCTATGATCAATGGGTCCAACCAAGCCCTTTTACTAATTGACTATTCGGTAATGCTTCCGAGTTGACCCCTCAATGAGAAGCTAATTGACCTCTGACGTTAAGTTATCTGTGAGTTCCATATAAACTTCATTCTAACTAATAGTGCAGCTCATTATGCATCTCTTGAGGGATCTGGATTCCTCTCTCGCCCATCATACCATAAAATATCTTTACATCATCGATTTTGCCTCAAAAGAACAAAATCCCACAGGAGCTACCCCTCCATTGAGTATCAAGCAATGATTTCATAATCTTACTAACCAATCGACCCTTTTTATATGGAGTGTATCGGAGCATTTGTTCCCTTTCTGATCGAGAAACAGAGAGTGATCGTCAAACAGCTTTTTGGAAGATACATACATCATACTATACAAGTAGCTAAGTATAAGAAACGATGAAGTACTGTGTGAGTTGGTTAAGAATAGTTTTTCCATAAACAACCGTCTCTAAGTGACTTCCATATCATCTTCAAATCACCTCATCAACTTCAATTAATTAAGCTTCCTGAATCAAATTCATCTAAATAATCAAAAATGTCTGCCAGCAAGGGTCACTTCGAACAGGGTACGTTGTGAAGATATTCCCACCCTTCATGTGTTTAGCTCAACAACCTCTTCAGCTCCTTTCAATACCACAAACAAACATATACTAACCATCATTATCTCACAGGTCACCAACCTCCCGTTTCTCACCAATCTTCCATCCCTGGCAAACAAACTGAATTACCCAAAGAAGCTATCAATGACCAACTTCCAGCCGATGATGGCGGATACCAACCATACCTCGCCGCTGGCAAACTCAAGGGCAAGAAGGCCGTAATTACTGGTGGTGACAGCGGAATTGGTCGTGCCGTGGCAATACTATATGCAATGGAAGGAGCCGAAAGTTCCATCATCTACACCCCCGAAGAAGAAAAAGATGCACAAGAAACCAAGAAATTGGTCGAAGCCAAGGGTGGAAAGATCCATCTGTTCTCGGCCGACTTGCAGAGTCATCAAGCTTGCAAGAATATTACCGAGAAGGTTAAGGAGGCGATGGGGAGAATCAACATTTTGGTTTTGAATCACGGTACTCAGTTGATGGTGGAGAAGATTGCCGATTTGTCGGAGTATGTGTTTTCTCATTTCCCCTTTACATGACCAGAAAATAGATTCACGATTGAGCATGTGCTAATGATTGATGCAGAGATCAATGGATCAACACCTTCAACGTAAACATTCATTCCTTCTTCTTTCTCTCCAAATACATCCTCCCGCAGATGTCACGCGGGGACACAATCATCACATGCGCCTCAGTGAACCCTTACGTCGGCCGCCCTGATCTCCTCGAGTAAGTTACCTCTCCTTTCCCCTTCCCCTTCCAGAACCTAGAGCCTCGCTAACAAAGTCCAGTTACACATCCACCAAAGGTGCCATCGTCGCCTTCACGCGCGCGCTATCCAACCAACAAATCGGCAACGGTATCCGCGTCAACTGCGTTTGTCCGGGACCCATCTGGACGCCTCTAATCCCCGCCACCATGAACGAGAAGGCTCAGAAGGAATTTACCAGTCCGATGGGACGCCCAGGTCAGCCATCAGAATGCGCGACGTGCTTTGTATTCTTGGCTAGTGCGGATAGTAGTTTTATTAGTGGACAGAGTTTGCATCCTAATGGAGGGGTGCAGGTTGGCTCTTAAAGGGTGACTCTTAGATTTAGTGGATGATAGCTGGATTATGATGTCATGAATATATACTGCATTATGAACAGTACATTGCTCTCATCTCACACAAATCGTAGCCATTTTTACTCTTATGCCGTGTAGGTCATCTACAGTGAAATGTTGGAATCTCCAAGGGGCAGGGTTTAGAATCTGTAGAGGAATTCAAATGTATATATAGTGCGAGGTGGTGGAAGGTAGAATCTAATTATGTAGAATCTATGTCACATTAGAGTAATTTGCATATCATTAAACATACTTTATCACACCACAATACAGATTTTAACACGATACTACACCCCTCTTCGCTTCTGATTCTGTCACTGAAGACAAAGTTCTTCTATTTTAAGTATATTAACTGGAGTCCTATTGCTGGAATCTGGAAACAATGCGACTTTCGTTGACAGATCAAGGTATGTATTTTTCATGCCTCCTGTATCGACCGACTACTTGTGCATAATAACACAGTGTCACCTACCAAAAATTATCTCACCGAGTCTTCACCCGTTGAGCATAATGCCAATTTTCCAATTTTGTTCTCCGAAAATACAACTACAAGGCCTATATCCCAACTCCCTATTCATACACCACACTTCACACACCACAACTCCCTTCCCCCAATTAATCCCCCTCAAGCCTTTTTCCACTCAAAATGCCTCGACCCCGTCTCAGGCTCCCCACCCTCCTTATCCTTCCTCCCATCCTTCTTCTTACTATCAAACATGTGTTTCCCGAAATAATCTAATTCCGCCTCATAAAACTGCGTCGGCAACTCCATATTGCCGCTGTATTTCAGATACTCTAGCGTCGCCGATATACTCGGTGTCACGGCATTATGCTGCACGCCTATCATTACGATTCGCTTGAGAGGTTCGAAGCCCGCCGTGAGCTCGGAGACGACGGTGGGAGCGTAGAGGAGATCAGGAGTTTCGGAGGAGGGCGGGGATGTGTAGATTTGGGAGAGGATGGAGGAAATGTGACTGCTCTGGATGATGCAGCCTGCGCGCCAGATCTGGACTATGTTTGCGAAATCGATGTTCCATTTATTTTGCGAATTGGCTTTGCTGATTATACTCATGCCTTGTACGTAAGCAGCCAGACAAGTGGTATAGATCGCTCGTCTCAAATCCTCTACGATCTTTTCCTTTTCGCCTTCATCTTTCACCTCAATTTTGGAGGGTTTGAATGAGTCGTGGAATGCTTCGTTGACGTTTTGTCGATGCCCACGGTAGGCTGATACAATTCGTAAATAGTGAGCTGTGGAGAGAGTTGGGGCTGGCACGTGTAGAGAGGTGGCTTGGGTGTTGGACCAAATTCCAGTTCCTTCAGATCCATCGATGTCCTGCACTACCTTATCTTGGACATCTGCTAGAACGTGATTTCCGGATTTGTCCTTTTGTCCGCAAATATCGGCACCGATTTTTACGAGGAACGTGTTTTTCTATTCAAGTTAGTTGGTGATTTTTCATTTCCGATTTGAAAAAATCAAAGACATAGGAGGAGGCATACCAATTCACCCTGCGCAGACCACTTCTCAAACACCTTCCCAATCTCATCGTACCCCATACCCAAATGTTTATTCATAAAAGTCCACGCCTCGCTAATCGCACTCATCATGCCATGTTCAATCCCGTTATGAATCATCTTCACATAATGTCCCGCACCCCCTTCACCAATTCTCGCTACACACGGTGTTCCGTCTCCCGCTTTCGCAGACATCTTCTCTAACAATGGCATCACGATTTCTAGTCCTTTTTCTTGACCCCCCGGACACATACTCGGCCCTCGTCGTGCAGCTTGGTAACCCCCGGATACGCCGCAACCTATGTAATACACTCCTTGTGCTATCAATTTTCCCTGCCTCCGTTGTGTATTGGACCAGTTCTCGTTTGAGCAATCGATTATTATATCTCCCTTTTCCAGATATTGATAAAGTCCTTCGACGACGGTATCGCCTACCGTTCCATGTGGCAAGGAGAAAAAGATAACTTTTGGAGAGGATAGAGAATCACATAGGGTTTTGTACTCGGTGTGTTTGGAGAGGGTTCCTGAGGTGATATTTTGGTCTTTGGCGGATTGAATGAGGGAATCTACGGTGGAAGTGGAGGGGTCTTGGATGGAGACTGAGATGCCATTTTCGGCGAGGAGAAGAGTCATTCCTCCACCCATGGAACCAGCTCCTATCATTCCTACCTATAGATGGTTAGAATCTTTTGGTGTGAGGAGAACCAATGGTGATTACTTACCTTTGTGATTGCCATGGTTTCTACTAGGTATGTTTGAACCTATAGCGGGGTAGTTACAGTACTGATATCAAGGGGAATATGAGAACGAGAACGTATAAAATTGATCAGAAAAGTCACAAAATAAAGAACTCGAGCTTTATATTTCAACTTACTGAGTGAATAGCCTACATTGAATGAATGCCTCCGACTTGTTGACTTGGAATGCATTTCTAGGAGCTCTTCTCCGAAGTAGAGTAACGTCACACTAATGACGTCGATATCACTATCCATGGATCTCCTAACTAATCGGGCCTTCCGCTGCTCAAGATACCAAGTTATTCATCTCTAAGCTTGTATCAGTATCTATAGTTGTGTACCATCATAGTTGTCTTTCCCTAGTACTCAGATGGTGAGAAATTCAACACCGCGGCATTTGGACGGAGAGATGCCAAGATGGGAATGATCTCTCATACATTTGGGATCGAATCGAAGTCGCTTATGTAATACTTCTATAAAGTCGTACCCCTTCATTTGACAAACGAGCTAGAATACATTTGATGCACAACACAACATAACTACCGGGTATTCCTCTTTGTAGTAAAATACTCCGTATGTTGCTGAACAGATAACAATGATTATCCTCCACACAATACTTGTATATAATCACATAAAACCACAATATTCCCCTTCCAAGTTCCAACTCTCAACTCCCAACTCCCAATTTTCAACTTGAAACTTCCATATGAGCTTTCCCTCCTCACCACCCCTCCAGAATCAACTCACAAAAACTCCCAACACACAAAGACAAAACACTACCAAGAGAAGTGCTTCCTTCATCTACGTCGCACCGGCAGGTAACCTTACATTCTCTCAAAGAAACCTCGGTCCACAACTCTAAATTCTGCCCCGCGAAAGGCGGGTACCTTATATCTGCTGCCTTCGCAGGGCTTTCGAGTGAATTCACATGAGGTAACAAAATTGCAATTCTCAAAACCTACTGGACGAAAAGGACGTGGATGAAGGTCTGGTGGAGTTCTACAAATGTATCATTTTCTGTATGCGGAAATGTGAGAAGGTTTTGGAGGGGAAAAGATCTTTCTGGTCGATCAGCTAGCGAGTGGTAAGTTCAGGATGAAGAAAGGTTGCTTGATTGGCATGCGTAAGGATCTTTGTTTCTTCCTCTCTCTCTCTCTTTTCCCTCTTCTCTCTCATTCATCCTTGAACTTCTTTCTTCCCATTCAAACAATACGATTGTTTTTCAGAAGACATTTTACATTTCACAGGTCGAAAAGAAGATTTAGTCTTCCCACTCCATCCCATTCCATTGAAACGCCAATCTCACCCCACAACTCCCCTCATATATATCTTCACAATTTCCCAACTCGGATCCTCCAATCCCCCCAAAATATCCCAAAACCACCTCAAAAATGGCTCCCATCAAACCCTTCTGGAAGCAGCCTTCCCACCCAGACATCCAAGAAGTAATCTACGGCGAAGATGAAACCGGATACACCACCAAATCCATCTCGAAAGTTTCTCTCCCCCCCTTCGCCACATTCGCCAAACTGGTACTTTCCATTCCCTCCCCCCCATCTGCAATCGCCCCCCAAAACTACTAACCACGCACCCCCCAACCCCAGGATTTCCCCCCCTGCACCCCCGCCCAAACCGCGACCTACGCCACGGTCCAAACCTCCCCCACCACGCACCTAAACCTCAACTCCGACCTCCTCTACATCAACCACTCCTGCACCCCCAGCCTGATCTTCGACGTCGAAAACCTGAGCATCCTCGTCGGTCCCGCGGGGCTCCTCCCGGGTCAAAGACCTCACCTTCTTCTACCCCTCGACCGAATGGCACATGTCGCAAGCCTTTGCCTGTAATTGCGGGACGGCAGAGTGCGTGGGCGAGATCAGCGGGGCGGGACAGATGAGTCGGGAGAGCTTGCAGGGGAGGTGGTTGAGTGGGTATATTCGGAGGTTGTTGGAGGAGAGGGAGAAGGGGGGGAATGGGGGAAAGGTTAATGGGGCGAAGACGGAGAGTAATGCGGAGGAGGTGGGTGGAAATGGGGAGGCCCATGGACGGAGAGGCATTACGAGTAGGGAGATGAGTGGGGAGATGGGCGGGGATACTTTGTAGGTATTTGGGGGGATGATTGAGAGGGGTTTCTTTATGTTGTGATTTCTTTGATCTTTAAATTTTGAGTCTTTGATCCTTCAACAGGATATTGCGGGTTTGGCATGTCGGGATTTAACATCCTGTTGATATTGCAAAAATCAAAACTCCTTAAATCAAACTTGGTCTGGTTGAATGCTTGAAATGGTTTGAAGAAGATGTTTAGTTGGTGATGCTCATATTGATTTTGTACTGGTACTGATATTGACATTGATATACAAATGCTACACGTGCCCCCGTTAACTCCAAATGATATCTCCCATATCTTCCCATTGTACAGAGAAATCGAATGCATGTATCGTTCCGCTTAAATGCATGAAACATGAAAGATTTTGTATATGCCCACTTCAGAGTGTATGCCCCATATTCCCATTAAATTTATTTATCATCAAACCATCTTCCCCATCCACTTTCTTTGCCCCTTTCAGCCCCGGCACCACCTGCATACTTCTTTTCCTCCTCCTCCCACTTCAAACGCTCGACTCTACTCCTTGCCAAAAATGCCTAGCAAATCTCCAAGCTTCGGTATCGGCTAAATTCCATGCTTCAACCGCCCCTCTGATTTTTAAATCTTCCGTTTTATCACTCCCGCCAAACGTCTTTGCTTTTGCTAGCAAGATTTCTTCCTTCTTCTTATCCTCCTCCGTTGGTACTGGTCCATCCTTTGGATCATGGACGGGTTTAGGTCTACGTTCCGGTCCTGGAACTGGAGTTTCAGACTTTCCTGTATCAGTCGCATTGCGGGGAATGGTGAAGCCAAAATGCCAATCCAAATCGGATGGGATTTCTTTCTCGGCCGTGAGCCAAAGGGAATGTGATGTTCCGTGAGGGCTTGCAACTGCTTCCTTGAATTTGATGATACGTGGGGTACCAGAAACACCCGTCCCAAGAAGTTCTTTGGTAAGGGTTGAGAGCCAAGCATCCCGAGGAGACTCTCGTCTGATCCATCGAATATCGATTTTCTCTTGGAAGCTGCTGAGTGTAGACATCGTGTAGGGATGTGGAACCGTTCCGATGGTATAAAGACCTGATGTGTTTCGATAGAAAGCAGGAGTGCTGATTTTCATGGGAGATGAAGCAACGCATGGCTTGCATTTTGGTCGATTTGGGGGACACGATGCTGGCATTGGCGAATCGGGACACTGCGCAAGGTATTCAGCAAGTTGCAAAGCTGGCTCAATCAGATATGACATGTGTTCTGGCTCTGGTTTGACCACGGAAATTCCCTCAGTGAAGATATTTTGCCATGTTTGATGAAGATGGGATATTATGAGTTTGTTCAAAAGTTGCAGACCCGCCGCCCCATTTCCTTCAAAGCCCTTTGCAATTTGTGGATATTTTTGTTCTACGATCTTTGTCTGGTAGAAAGCCAAAGAATCATGGGAAGGATCGATTTCGAAAGTATCTTTTGGAACAGCACCCACAAAATCTTTGACGTCTTTCAATTTTGTATTTGCCAAAGCTGCCTTGACAGCTGCTGTGATATCCGATTTTGATCCTGAAAAGATACCACTTCCCATTTCATCATATCTTGTCAACAATGGGTATTCCCCTCTTCTCAAAAAGCTCAAGGTTTGATCTTCGTAAGGGCCCATTGGGAGTGTGAGGTAATTGCAAAAGTAATCCAGTTCCCATATTTTCCCACGCTAACCATCTGGTCAAATCAGTTTTCAAGGAATCGTCTAGCTCAAGTCGTTGCAATTCGGGATATAATGGATTGTTCATTGCTTCCGCTGGACTCAAAATTATGGGCTTGAAACCTTGTGCCCACCAGGCCCTTCTCCATGTAACCAAGAGCGCATTCTCAGCATTTTTCACTTCATCATCCTTTTTCAATGTATGATCATAATATGTATAGATGGTTGGACGTTCGACAAAGAGGCGGTAGTAACGATCGATTTTCGTCCAAAGTCACTGATGAGGAGAATGGACTTAACCAGTTCCAGTTCGCATGCCATTTCGATTCGCCATATGTGCTATTCTTCTGAACTGGTGGAGCATGCGCTGCTTGTCGAAAAGGGTTGAGAATACTCGGTGAGGATTTTAGATTAGGAAGTTTTGGTAATGACATTCGATGATCTGTGAATTTACCAAGTGACGGACCGGATGGTATCGAGTTTGGGAGCGTAAAGACCAAGGTGATAACAGCAAAAATGGCAAATGGTGCCGAGAAGAACTGCCATGCGACGAGGAGGGACATGAGGTATGGGAGTCCCAAACAGGGTTCGTTGAACGGGCATTGTGAGAAGATGGAATGACTATAATCGAGACAGGAAAAGAATCTATTATCAAACCACAAGATTCAACAAAACACTCCGATTACATTTGCATTGGAAGGATGGATGGATGAATGAATGCCTTTAATAGTTTTGGTTGAAGGAATTTGATGAAAGTACGAAAGTTGTGTTGATTTCTGAATGAGCTGACGTATGTTCTCAACAACAAACGAAGTAACGAAAAGGTACCTGGTACTCCGTGCCGCCTTCTTGATGCTGTAAACTCAAGACTAACTTTTCTTTTGATTGGAGAAGGAAGGCTTTGTCAATTGTAAATCTAAAGCGATGAAGAATTAAAAGATTAAAAAACCAAAGGATTAAAGGATTAAAGATATAAATAATATTATGATGGAAATATTAAAGTCTCAATTGGGACATCTATGTAGGTACGTAGGTACTAGGGAGGTCGGGTATGGTAGATATTACGTAATGTAAGGATAATTAACCTATTATAGTAATTAAGTAAGCAAGTAATTGATTTTATAGTCTACTTAATTATAGATGCTCGGAATTGAAATAATAATATAACTACTAGTAAAGTAGATTGAATTAGTATTATATAGTAATAATAAAGAAAGAATGAATAAATAAATAAATAAATAAATAAATAAATAAATAAATAAATAAATAAATAAATAAATAAATAAATAAATAAAAATAAATAAAGAAATAAATAAATAAATAAATAAATAAATAAATAAATAAATAAATAAATAAATAAATAAATAAATAAATAAATAAATAAATAAATAAATAAATAAATAAATAAATAAATAAATAAATAAATAAATAAATAAATAAATAAATAAATAAATAAATAAATAAATAAATAAATAAATAAATAAATAAATAAATAAATAAATAAATAAATAAATAAATAAATAAATAAATAAATAAATAAATAAATAAATAAATAAATAAATAAATAAATAAATAAATAAAATAAATAAATAAATAAATAAATAAATAAATAGACTTTAGAAAGCCACTTAAGCCGAGTAAATAAGTGCTTATTAGTATTTTCATTTAATCAAGACTTTACTTTGATTTAATTAGTCTAAGATATTAAAGATATATTGGAAATCAACGGATAAACTTTTCTCCTTATCCGCTTACACTGATCCCATTTTACTGTGCAGGGTGATGTGAATAATTGGATGGTTGGATGGTTGGATAATTGTATGATTGTATGATTGGATGAGGTTAATTGGATGATTGGATGATGGATTGGATTGGATAATTAAGCCAATTACCTCCTGGAAAGATAAAAAATGCATCAGACACGTGAGCTCCGATGACGGAATCCAAAAATTCAACATGACCAGCAGCAGCAAGCAGTAGCTGAAGCATGTTTGAAGTGAAAAGGTCAGGCTGGGTAATATTCGGCATGTCTTTTTATATATGTTTTCACGCCACGGGTATGTTATTGGAGTAAATGCAGAAAAACATGTAACTTATGTAAAATGTAGAATGTAAAATGTAAAATGTAAAATGTAAAATGTAAATTACAGTAAAATGTTAAATATCCATAATTAAGGTTGATCAATCTATCCATGGATGACTCCCGTTCTTTTCAATCCACCCTTAACTTTCTATAAGAGTTGAAGCAAAACTCCTACTGTAGCTCCCCGTGGTCATTTTCGTACTCTTCTTTTCAGAAACAAAGCTTCAAATTCATATCTTCCTTCCTCTCTCTCAGGAGAAGACTCTTCTCCTGTCTCCCGTTCTCCCGTCTCCCGTCTCCTAATCCTTCGATTCTTTCTCTATCTTTCTTCCATTTACCAGTCATTTGATTCATCCTCAACAACAATTGTTATATCACTGACCCCCCTCTTCCCTCCTTCCAACCATTGATCTATATTCCATACAAATTCGGCTATTCAAAATCTTCAAATTTGGGCAAAGAACATATAAAAAAGGATACCGTTGTCCTGTTTTTTGGAAATCTGAAGTAGGTAGTTGAAATCCTTCTCAAATCCAAGAAACAGTTCAGGCATCATTTTTATAAAAATTCTTACTCAATCTTTACCCCTCCAAAGGTCCAACCCCCCCACCCCCCACCTTCACCTTCACCATCCAAATTTCAAGGAAGCTCCTAACAACCATGGCATCAACAACTTTCGAACTACCGGATCCAACATCAGATCTTCATTGGTCTGCGTTTCGTGGTGCTATTCAGGATATCTTTACTGCCAATGCGGAAGCTCATCCCGACAGACTTTGTGTAGTGGAAACTGCTTCAGCTTCTTCACCAAGGAGGGAATTCACCTACCGACAAATCAATGAGGCTTCAAATATTCTAGCTCACCATTTGGTAGAGCGTGGTGTCAAAACGAAATGAAGTTGTCATGTCATATAGTTACCGTGGTGTGGATTTAGTTGTCACGGTCATGGGCATCTTGAAAGCTGGTGCCATCTTTTCCGTCATTGATCCTTCATATCCTCCTGATCGACAAAACATCTATCTTGATGTTGCAAGACCAAGGGCTTTAGTGGTGATTGATAAAGCTACTAGGGAGGCTGGAGAGTTGACCGAGAAAGTACGCAACTTTATCGCCGAAAATTTGAGTTTGAAGACCCACATTCCAGGTCTCGAATTGAAGGATGATGGGACTTTAGTGGGTGGTGAGGATGATCAAGGGAAAGATGTTTTCCAAAATCAACAATCATTAAAGGCAAAGAGTCCAGGTGTCATTGTTGGACCCGATTCTACTCCAACCTTGTCATTTACCTCGGGTTCTGAAGGTCGTCCAAAGGGTGTCCGAGGAAGACATTACTCTCTCGCATATTATTTTGACTGGATGGCGGAGAGGTTTGGGTTGTCAAAGAATGACAAATTTACAATGTTGAGTGGTATTGCTCATGACCCTATTCAAAGGGATATCTTCACACCTCTCTTCCTTGGTGCCCAATTATTGGTTCCATCCAAGGATGACATTCAGCATGAAAGATTAGCGGAATGGATGAGAGAACATGGTGCGACTGTTACTCCACTTGACACCTGCAATGGGTCAGATTCTTGTTGGTGGAGCTAGTGCTGAGTTCCCAGCTCTTCATCACTCATTTTTTGTCGGGGATATTTTGATCAAGAGGGACTGCAAAGCTCTCCAAAATTTAGCCCCAAATGTGTTCATTGTCAACATGTATGGAACAACCGAAACTCAGCGTGCAGTCAGTTTACTATGAGATCCCAAGCAGGGCTTCGGATCCACAATACTTGGAGAACATGGGAAATGTTATTCCAGCTGGTAAAGGAATGAAGGACGTGCAGCTGCTCATCGTCGATCGCGAAAATCGAAATCGTATCTGTGATATTGGCGAGATTGGAGAGATTTATGTTCGAGCGGCTGGACTTGCTGAAGGTTATCTTGGAAGTGATGAACTCAACAAAGCCAAGTTCGTCGACAGTTGGTTTGTTGACAACTCCAAGTGGGTCGAGGAAGATGCGAAGAACGCAAGATCGTTATCTGAAGAACCATGGAGAGAATTCTATGTTGGCCCGAGAGAGATCGAATGTATCGATCGGGTGATCTGGGCCGATACACTCAAACTGGAGATGTAGAGTGTGTCGGTCGAGCGGATGACCAAGTCAAGATTCGTGGATTCAGAATTGAACTTGGGGAAATAGACAAATACCTCTCGGATCACGTCATGGTCATGGACAATGTTACTCTGGTCAGACGAAACAAGGATGAAGAGCAAACACTTGTCAGCTATATCGTACCTGATATGCAAAAGTGGGCACAATGGTTAGAGCAATCGGGACTTGAAGATGACGTTTCCGGTGGTGAGGGAATTCAAGGAAGACTTCGGCGATTCTGGCCTCTGGGTGAGGATATTAAGAAATACCTCAAAACCAAGCTACCAACCTACGCAATCCCGGAAGTCATCATTCCTTTGGAGAAATTCCCTCTTAATCCCAATGGAAAGAAGGACAAGCCTGCACTTCCATTCCCAGATGCTGCACAATTGGCAGCAGCAAGACCTGTTGGGGCATATTCCGAACTCTCAGATAGTGAGAAGGATGTTGCAGCTATTTGGGGATCCTTGATTCCAACTATTGATGAGAGAACAATTAACCCGGATGACTCTTTCTTCGACATTGGTGGTCACAGTATTTTGGCACAACAGATGCTTTTCAAAGTCAACAAAAAGTGGACTGGAATCAACGTTAACATGAGTGTTATCTTCCGAAATCCTACATTGAAGGGATTCGCTGGAGAGATCGCACGCAGATCCTCATCTAATGGTGACGTGAAAGAAGAGATTGAAGTTGCTGAGGATTATGCAGGGGACGCCCATGCGCTTGCCAAAACTCTTCCATCAACGTTTCCCTCGGCAGATGAAAAGATCACAACCAACTACACCCTTACGGTCTTCCTTACTGGTGCTACGGGTTTCCTCGGTTCTTACCTGATGCGCGATCTTCTCTCCCGCTCTCAACCTATCAAAGTCATTGCTCATGTGCGCGCACTTGACTCTAAAGCAGCCCTTGATCGCGTTATTCAGACTTGTCAAGCCTATGGAGTCTGGGATCCTTCTTGGACATCTCGCCTCTCTTGTGTTGTGGGTAATCTCGGAGAACCACAGCTTGGTCTCTCCCCCGAGGACTGGAAGGCTGTCTCCGAGACTGCAAACGTGATCATTCACAATGGAGCGCAAGTCCACTGGGTCTACCCATATCAGAACCTCAAGCCCGCCAACGTCAAGGGAACTCTCGACATTCTTTCTCTTTGCGCAACTGGTATCCCCAAACGCCTCTCCTTCGTCTCGTCCACCTCCGTTCTCGACACCGATCACTTCGTTCAGCAATCACGATCCGGCGTCCCCGTCTCCGAAGAAGATGATCTCTCTGGTTCAGCAAAGGGTCTCGGTACAGGTTACGGCCAATCCAAGTGGGTAGCCGAGTACCTCGTCCGCACAGCTGGTTCTCGCGGTCTTCGCGGTACTGTTGTTTTAGACCCGGATATATCACAGGAGACAAAACATCGGGAGTAACGAATACTGATGATTTTCCTAATCCGAATGGCAAAAGGCTGTATTCAACTCTCTTCCCGTCCTAGCATCTCCAACACAGTCAATCAAGTTCCCGTCAACCATGTCGCACGCGTCGTTGTAGCCTGCGCTCTCCACCCCGCCAAAACACCACTAGGCGTCGCGCAGGTAACATCCCATCCCCGTCTTACCTTCTCCAATACCTATCCACACTCGAAACATACGGTTACACCGTCCCCGAAGTACCCTACTCGACCTGGAGCTCCAAACTCCAAAGCCTACGCCGCAGACAGCGCACCCGAAAAAGAACAACATGCCCTCATGCCTCTCTACCATTTCGCAACCTCGGATCTCCCAGGCGATACTATCGCGCCCGAAATGGACGATACGAATGCTGCAATTTCTTTGAGAGCTGATGCGGAATTCACGGGTGAAGATCTAAGTTCGGGAGGTTATTTGGACGAGGGAATCATGGGCAATTATCTGGCTTACCTAGCCGGTATTGGATTCTTACCCTTGCCAGAAGAAGGGAAGGGAAAGGCATTACCCAAGGTGGAGATTAGTGCCGAGCAGAAAGTCGCATTGTTGAGAGTTGGGGGCAGAGGTGCATTGGTATAGATTGTGTGTAGGAATGGAGGGGAAAATGAAGCCTGGAGGAAAGGAAAATCTGCCTCGAGAGGTAGGCAATCACTAGGTACCACCTTGGGTATAGGTAGAGAAAGCAACCAATAGATCAAAGCATGTGTATTTCAGCCCCCTATATATCTCCATCCATCCATCCATCCATTCATCCATCCATCCATCCATCCATTCATCCCATGATTCCATCACAAGTATATATAAAGCCCAACCCGGAACCCCCAACCTCTCAACCCCCAACCCCAAACGAATTAACTTGCCATACCTACCTCGCCTCACCCTCACAATCCCCCCCCCCCCAACCCTAAAACAGATATCTCAATCAACAACCCGACAACCCGACGACCAGAATACCCAACAACCTTCCAGCCTTCCAGCCTTGAAGCCTTACAAAATCCAACAAGACATTAAGTAGAGGAGACACCACCACTAGCCTTTCATTCATTCTTTCATTCTTTCATTGATATCCTAAGAATTTTTTGTCAAGGATATGGCTTGGGTAATTATTACTAGGTAGGTAGGTATTGAGTATTGGGTTTGAGGGGTTGCAATGGGTTGGTTCGAGGGGGAAACGAGGTAGGTAGGCAGGTGCCTAAGGAGTTGGTGATGTCGGTGTCTGTGTCAGGGTTTGTTCTTTATGGATGAGGATGATGGTAAACTTGGTGTGGAGTTGGATCGAATGACCTGATTCTTTTCTTTGGAGTCTTGATACATTTCTATGGAGGGAGGATGAAGAAGAACAAAGTACAGTGGTTGGGACGTCAATGGCGCATATTCATCATTAAATAGGTCACATGGAATTCAAGGTCTGGATAAGATGAGAGGAATTCAATTTGTATTCATCTTGATCATTGATGACATGATATCAGTTGTATATTTAAGAGTGATAGCAAAGTAAATAGGTTTGTCGGCCAAAAGATATGGACCAAAATATCCACAACCCTCGAAAGGATTCAAGATACCTCGGTGAGTAATCGGGCGAAAAATTAATCTTCTTCCCTCCAAAAATAGGCCTATACCACAGGTTGAACCGATCCTCAATGGGAAAAGGGGGTAAGGGCCAGAGTGTTTGGGAAGTATAGTGTAGAAAGACTCAAGGGAGATATGCGCCACAAGCACCAGTGCATCATGTTTTCTTGATAATAATCATTGTATTATTTCGCATGTTCTATATAGTTGCCTGCGTGAACGTGTTCCCATCGGTACAGAGTAAATTCATATTAAAGTTTCCTGTCTTGAAGCAATGTTAGCTTTGCATTCATTTAAGTACTGGAGTATTGAAATGATAAATTAATAGCTTCAATCAGACATCCAAGGAAGATTGACCCTCATCTGTCCTCTATTTAGGTTCTAAGTAAGGCGAGGACTCGAGTGAAAAACTGCGAATGTGGTATATGTTTCATCATACTGAAGCGTTAGGAGATATATGAAAAGTTAAAAGACTGACCTTTGTGAAAAGTAAGCAATAGTGATGCACTGTTTGTTAGTTTGTTAAAGCAATGTAGCAATGAAAAGTCGCAAACGATTTTGCTGCAGCGATGATCAAATTAAATCATGTATGCTTGTCAGCATTGCGGTTTAACCACAACATAATCCCAGCCGCCTTGAGCAACATGGTAGTGCAGCAGAAGGGTACCCCGATCATGATGTTGCATTCGCGCGTGTTGCTCCGCTAGACGCGAAGGGAGAATTTGAATGCTAGGAACAAAAAATATCTGTATGGTGGTCAGCAAAAAAATTCCGAGACCATGGTAAACAAAATGCAAGTTTTGATGAGAATCTTTCAGACAACATGTACTGGCAAGTAACAAGATCAACTCGTAAGTATCTCTCGAACAGCGTAATTTTAATCATGGTCGATTAATTTGGGAAAAGAAGTATCGATTGAAATTGTCATCATTAGATTTTGGATTAGAGAGGAAATGGAAGATGAGAGAAAGAGGTTGCCAACGTACCATAGATTATGAGTTCAAGATCATCATTAATGCGACCATGATAATCTTAGTGAAAGAATCATCTCAAAGATGTATTCTTGCAATTATTGCAGGTTATGAAAGGAAAGTTGGAAAAGTTGTATGGAAAAAGAAAGTTGAAGCTTTAGCGATCGAAGATAAATTTTTTATATCGATATGCGCTAGGATAATTTTAGCGTACATGTCACATGATTATACGATGCTAATCTTGATTGGGGCTAAGGGTTTTCTTTTTAATGAAATCCATGGATCCTGCCACCTTTGACCGGTACTTAGTTAAGAGAAGAGAAGAGAGGAAAGTTTTGACATCAGGAGATAAGGAAGAAAGTTATTGCGTACGGAGATATGTTTGAGCCAGATATGCGGTTTTGTAGTAATATATACCAGGTACCTAGGTATGTTTTCTATTTATTAGAGGAAAGAAGTAAAGTATACTATATAATAAATAGATAGAAAAAGAAAGAAAAAGAAGGAAAAAGAAGGAAAAAGAAGGAAAAAGAAGGAAAAAGAAGGAAAAGAAGGAAATAGAAGGAAATAGAAGAAAATAGAAGAAAATAAAAGAACTAGAAGAGATAGTAAAAGTAAAAAAATAAAAGAAGTAGAAGAAATTAAAGTATAGAGGTAGTAATTTAAAATTAAAAGATGTATTAATTATTATATAATTAGATAATACTATTAGTAAATATTAAGATATTATTATTTTAAATAGTTTTTAAGATTATTTAAATACGTAGATAATATAAGAAAGTAAAAAAGATAAAATAAATAAATTTATATATAATTAATTAATATCGATTATAAAATATTAAATGACGTCTACTATTATCTAATTAGAAAATCTTAAAAATACAAAAATACAAAAATATAAAAATATCATCTATTACTTTAAATGTATTTTATGTTTTAGCTACGGAGACCCTATGTACTAACAAAAGTTACTTCAATACATTAATCGTAACTTAAACCATACACCGCATATAATGAGCGTAACAATACGGTGACCTAAGTCTTATTCTTACTAAAAACAACACTGATATCAGCAAATGGACTAAATGGGATCGAATGGAATCATTTCGTTGACCCAAATAATTAAAAATGTCATGGTATTTTTATTTTCCTCTTCGTTGATTCGTCCAAAAGACATCACACTGATCACACTTATTTTATACTGGGAAACGGCATCTTTGGCATCGACCCCGTCCCGTATTTTCTATCCTAGGTAGTCTTCACTTCACCCACCCACACACATACTGGATTGTACCGTCCTGGTCTGGTTGTATTATGTTAATCGGAGTTGCGCCAATTTTCTCGCATCGTGACAGGGTCCTCTCTTTCTCGACCTGAGCATAGATACAATTCACGCCGCAAGGATTCCCAAAGCAGGCCCAGAAGTATATGGTTATCGATCCCCGGATTCTCCTTTCGCATTCCTTTTCGCGCAAACTAATAACTATCTATACCTTTGCCTATACTTCTTCGACTGAGTCTTTAACAGTGCGCATCTCTGCGGGGGAAGGGCTTTTCTTATTTTAATTGTTTATTACCAAGAAACTACCCCTACCGTCTTCGCGGACTGCGTATCGGCGAGCTGGTGGTTGTTGTTGTTGTTGTTGTTGTAGAAGGAAGGACGAGAGAGAGCAACACGGCTTTTCACAATTTTGCAAAGAGGCGGCTCTATTTTTTTTCAGACGACATTGATCGTCGTACTTTCGCTGTGGTACTCATCTGCCGATCAACTCTCTAATAATTATTGCACCAATTTCTTCGATTCATTGAATACCTACCCACCCCAAGTATATGCTTCCTTTCAAATTCCCGACACCATTCGCGGTTCAAAAGAGTACCCACTTTAGAGAGATCATCGTGCGCGATCGGGGTTAGCCTGTATTATCCTCGCGACAACATTGTATTCAACACTCGACGACGAAGGTAAATAGTTGAGGAGACAATTGGTCTGTTCTATCGGACGTACATTTCACCGGGTGAAAGGTCGTGGACGAGATATATCAATCAAACAACGGCGGAGGTGGAAATTGTGGCCGGAGGCGCATGTTACTTGCTTAATCGTTACTGTTCGATATCCACATTCGGTGGATAATCGACCTCAAGCAAGATGATGTCGAGTTTACAACATACACAATCACACTCACCATATCCAGTAGGACTTCAACATCAAGGTGTTCCCCAGGGTCATATGGCAGGAATGCCTCAAATCAGGGTCAGCAAGGTCAACCAGGTCCGGGTATGCCTCAACAGATGCATATGGGAGTTTCTCTGGGCCAGGCGGCCCTCAAGTCACCCAAGCTGGTGCTATGATGGCTGGAATGCCACCTGGGGCTGGGGTCCAAATGCACATGCTTTACAACACTTGAACCCAAATCAACAAGCGCAATGTTCCAACAGCAACAGCAAATGAGTAAGCCATATATTCTATCACTTCTTTCTTTGCAACCATGCCTTATAGGCTGTACCTACTTACAATCCATATAACATTCTTCGCTTACAGATCATGCTAACAACAAATTCTCTCAGTGAACACTCATCCACAATTATTACAACAACAAATGTTACAACAACAAGCAGCAGCAAGGCAACGTTCGTGCTTATGCAACAGCAATACAGTGGTGGCATGCCAAACGGAATGCCAATGAACATTCATGGGATGAACCCAAACCAAATGAATGCACAATTCGCAATGCGACACAATACTCCTGGGTTAGCACGACCTGTAAATCTACCACAACATCTTGCGCAGCAGCAACAGATAGCTCAAGACAATGTCAATCAGCAAGCACATCAACAGGTAAACTCAAATATACGAATGGCTCAATTTTATGTACTAATAATTTTATTCGTGCTAGAATCAAAATCATCAGATGATAATGGCAATGCAGCAACAGAATGCTCAAAATCATGGGCCGAATGGCCAGCCAGGGCATCCACAAATGACACCCAGCAAATACAACAATTTCAACAGCATCAGCTCCAGCAGCAACAACAGCAACAGCAGCAGCAGCACCATCAACAACAAACAGCAGGCTCAGATCAACCATGCCCAAGCTCAGGCCCAGGCTCAGGCACAAGCCCAGGCTCAGGCCCAGGCTCAAGCCGCAGCTGCGTCTCAACAACAAAACCAAAATCAATCACAGGTCCAGAATCAACCGCCTCAGTCAGCTTCAACGCCTCAGTCTCAACCACCCTCAAAACCGCCAGTAACACAAGCTCAACAACCACCGGGAGCACTCCAACAACAGCAGCAGCAGCAAAGCAACAGCAACAGCAGCAACAGCAGCAACAGCAGCAACAACAGCAGCAGCAACAGCAACAACAGCAAACAGAGCAGCAGCAGCAGCAACAGCAACAACATGCTGCGGCAATGTTGCAGCAACAGCAACAAGCTGCAAGACAAGGAGACAAATTAAAAGGCCAATGTTTAATGCGATTGGCCCTCTTTAGTGATCATCTTAGTGGCTTTTGCAAGGTTACCAAGCCCCTTTCTGCTTATATGGCAAATGGTTCTTCGCGGTTAGTTGCTGAGAACCTGAAACAAAAAGATGATTTGGGATATTGGGGAAGCTTTGTAGAGCGATTCTTTCCCGGCAGGAGTTTTACGTCATTCCGTATTCGTTACCGATGAGCACTCAAAATAAGCAGTACGAAATCACATCTCCCGCACTGCGAGATACTTCCATACCCATTTCGAAAGTGGTATCAAAAATATGCAGATGATCTTGGAGAAAGGAACTGAAAAAGGAGCTACCACTCAATGGTCACTATATTGAAAGTCAAACCTCAAGTTTCGTCTATTGGTTTGACAATGGTTCTCATGTAAGTCATACAACGGAAACTTCAACGTCAATTTTTATTGTGCTAATGGAATTCTAGTTGGTTGCAAATGGTACACTACGTGCCCATTTTGATGGAGAGCAGAAGCTCGAGCTACTTGAATTTGTGACTGTTAACCACGAAGAATATGTCCCTCGAAGCATGGCTCTGGAAGCTGCGAGGCCCCTTCATAATTGGGGAAAAGAGTGGAAATCCATGAATACTGGACCAGATGGCAAACCATCACCTGAGATGAACAAGAAGAAACAAAAGATGATGAAGTCCCCACCAAATGCTCCTCCTGATTTCGACCTTCCGGAAACGAAACTGAAAGTTAATTTTGGGATCACTCCTGCAGTGTTTCGATATCTTGAGGTATGTCTTGATTCAAACTCCTAATGTGCTATATCATTCTAACAATTCTAGCTGGTCGAAGTTTTGGGTCAAATGAATCCTCTATTCAACTTCTCCCATTCAAATCCCACACTTTCGCCCTATGGTGCTCTGGATTCATACGTCGCGCAAGTAACGAGTGGAGCCAACGGTGGCCAGCAGAATCCTTCGGGCCCACGAACGCCGGCAATGAGTAACTTTCCAATTGGTGCATCACCCGCAGCTGCACACTTACAGCTACCGGAAGGATCTCCTCATATGGGAGGAAGTCCGGCTCAAGCTCCAGGAATGCAGCTCAACCAGAGTCAACACGGAACTACGTCAAGTGGCCCAAGCGCAAACACGAGCCCCAATGCGAGTAACAAACGAAGAAGACCTAGTACAGTAAAGGCCGAAGAGGAAGGACAAGTTAATGGGGCAGCTAAAAATAATGTTAAGCCTAGTCCACGCATAACGAAAAGGCAAAAAGGGAACCCCGGCTTGATCACCTAGCTAAGGTCTGACGAGCTACCCTTATTATCTCACCTCAAGTCAATACCCAAAGATAGGAGGAGAGTAGCCAACAAGTAATATGTTGGCAAAACTTAACCGAGACTTGACTTTCACTCGATAACACATATCTACTACCTAAACCACAAACCATATTCTTGGCCAATCATTAACCTTATGATGAATCGTCAGTCATTGTCACAATATTTATTATTCAATATCATGCGTTTTTCACAGGTGGAGAAATGCACAAAGTCTATATTAACAAGCGTTGGCGTACAGAACAGTTTCTACATAACTCTCGTACATATCCCATTTGGCGTCTCGTCAGATTCTTTACTTTATTTTTGCTAAGGGGAGAATGGCGAATTTTGATTCTTTAGGATGGGTTGGGGGGCATTTTGGGGTGGGAAGGAGAAGGAGGAAGGGAAGGGGATGTCATAAATGTGGTGGTAATATTCCTTGTATACTATCTCATTTTCCATGTATGGTTTTTGTTCCCGATGCAAGGGGGCGGTGGGCAAGGTCGTGGTGCGTTTTTGTCTTTATGCTATACCCGCGGCTTGGGGGTTTTGGGAATAGTTGGAAGATATGGGTAGCTGGGTGGAAGTGACTGGGGAAAGCGAGATGAATCGGGAGGAAGTGAGATGAAGAATAGGGATGATAGATTGGGTGGTAAGTGAAAGGAGAAAAGAGGATGGAGTGATTGAACTGAACTTATGCAGTGATGAGATAAAATAGTTGCGAAAGTCATCTAAGATGCGTGGGATGACAAGGCTTGGAAAGAGCGTAGTGTGATGATAAGACAATTAAGAGATGAACAATTCCTCAAAAAGGATCAAAAGTTAGCATGATCTGACCTATATTCATGATATGTTTGTTTTTATGTGATCGTTCCCGTGTCTCCATACCGTGCTGGTATTCAAAGGTAAAATGAATGATTTGTTAGGACGGGATACTGATTGCAGAATCGCCTCACCGGATCTGAACATGGCAATCTTTATTTTCAGATGACATTACAGCAGCTGGAAAGCAGCGTCTCAACCCTTTCTCGGCTAAGCGAGTAACAAATCCACGAGAGAAGTGTTAGGAGCACATTGCGATTCCCCTCTATACCGTATATCTTATTTTAAAGACTCGCAATGCATACCCTATATGAACACATCCTCCCATCCATTCTTCGCCAGTTTCTATGCGGTGAGGGTGGCGTGAAGTAGGTTGGTAGTGCATAGCTGTTTTCGCGTGCTTGTAAGTGAATGGTGGGAGGCTGGTCGGGGGGTCGACGTTTGGGAGATGGCAGACGGGAGATGATGGTGTTCGTTTACGAGAAGTCGGTATCATCCACCAGATAGCCTCTACCGTAGAGTCTTCTTCGCTACCCGGAGAATCACTACGGTTGAGTTATCGTCCAGAGAAATGTACCCGATGCGTGCTATTTGGAGACGATCGGAAAACGGCAAGAGCAAAGTCGTTGAGGGGGCAAGAGCTTAGCTCGGCTGTGTGGGCTCGGCTTTCACGGTTGTCGAAGACGGTGCGTTGGCCTTGATGTGTTGTGATTAGTTTGTTCCGTTCGTATCTTGCTACTCGAGCAAAGATATCATATAGAAGATACCATTCTCCATCAAGTTCAGTGTAAAAAACACATGACCGAGCAATCAGAGTCCATAGGAAATACCATAGGCTTACTCCCAACGCAGAGCGTTGCGAGAGGCACCACTGTTGACCCGCCCGAGAATCTGATAGTTCTAAATATCTGGTTCGTGGCCATCTCGAAAGGTTAGATGAAAAGGCCACCTGAAGATGCTGAAGCGCCACAGAAACCTCATACCGCGCTCCAGATGCAGTAATCTTATACCCCAACTCTGAACATGAGAATCTTTCATAACGTGATATTCTTGGAGACGTCGACTCTCGAGAAACACGGCACGAGTCAGAAGCCAATACCGTGACGTTGAAAATTAAAATTAATTGCACTCCCTCCTTTTCCCCTCAATCATCTTCTACCAAGCAAGCAAGCAAGCAAAAGACGACGTGCTATCGAAACACACATGAATGAAAGGTGATGGGGGTAAAAGGTGGTGTGATTGGGGTAGGGGGAATAATGCGTTTACTGTTGGATAGGGGAGGAGTAGGTTGCGGATACAGGGAGTGGAGAATGTGGCGGAGGGGGAAATGGAAATGGAAGTTTGGGAGAAGGGTCTTGAAGTGTAGTTTTGTGGTGGTTTATCTGTGTTGCCAAAGGAACGTCTGGTACGAACGATACCTTGACCACGAAAATGAACGCGAAGCGTCTAATTTATAGGAATTATGCTTTCTTGCTTTGATCCACTCTGTTGAATAGATATGTATACTTGAGTCTCCTAAAACTACGACCTTTGTTATTCTTTTGTCCTGATTCCATGGTTCCCATAGTTATACATATTCCACCGTGACCTCGCAATACCCATAACACGTATCTTACAAAACCATCCCACACCATTTCCTTGCAAGTGCATTTTCTCACACATCGATACTTTCATCCTGGCTCAACCCTAGAGAAATAGAACGGAAAAGAAATACAGGTAAACAACCTAGTTGAGCCACCGATGCCAGAAAACATCATACCGCCCAAGACACCTAATCCGAATGAATCCTAACCCATTCACCCATCCATCCATCCATCCATCCATCCATCGTGACAAGACCAAAAAGATAAGTTTCCAAACACCGAACAAACCCTCATCCACTCATAAATCATTACGAATTTCCACCCCGTCTGTCCTACTCTCCCACCAACTAATCCCCTTCTATTTCTTCCAGTTCTACCTCTGCCCAGCCAATTCAACTTTAGTCCTCGTCCCAAAGTCCTCCATTTTCTCTTGTGCTGATTCATCCTCGGCTCGTACCCCCACACTACTAAGCACACTCATACACTGTAACATCCTGCCCACAGTCTCCGTGAGCTTCTTCGAAGAGTCTTCCACATTCGCTTGTCTTCTTTCTCGTGCACTTAATCCGTAGCCTACCGCGGGATGCGTGCTACTAGGTGTAAATGGTCTTGGTGGCGGTGGCATGCCGGAAATATACCTAGACCCCCGCTCCCACCTACAGATTGTTCAGATCCATAACTCACATTGGAGGTAGCACGTGAGCGTGAACCTGGACCATCACCGGTTGAACTGCCACCGCCCAAAAGTGTAGTATTTTGAGAAGAATAAGATCCATGACTAGGATCTAGACTAATAGCCGTACCTGGTCTTCCTTGACTATCCGGACTAGGCGATCTCATATCTGAGTTTGGGATACTAAGATTAATAGAATCAAGTGAGAGACGTGAGAACAGCCCCTTTAATGTTTCATAGCGAGGAATGATAACTGTGTCGCGGTATGCAATGAGTACTATTCTACGCACCTCCGGAGCACGACTCGCAGGGACACTGGAAGTGGATTGAGATGAAGGAGCAGAGCCCCATGCTTCACGAGACATTTCCGGTGGAATGAGGGTGCCATTGCCAGAAAACTCGATATCAAGCGGAAGAAAGACGGCTTGAATGTAGGGAAGTACGGATGTAAAAGTGAAGAGCCACATCTCCACCAGATGGGGTATAAGGCGCTCATCAGGGGTTCGACGTAGAGTCTGATCAAGAGATCTGAATCCTGTTTCGAGTAGGTCTCGTAGGTCTTCTACAATAGCACCTGGACATCTCTTTTGCACACAGCGTTGAATATGAGTTCTAGAACATTGTAAGTATGGTGGAGATTCAAAGGGCAAAAGAAGACTTACGTGACTAGACGGTTAAGATCCTCGACACACAATCTCAGATCTTCACCCTCAAATATAATTAGTAGTTTTGCTTTTAAGAATGGCCATGCATCATCTGCTCCCATATTGTTTAATCCATATTTTGCCAAATCTGATGTATCGACTCCATAAAGACTGGGAGTATAGCCAACGCTACTTGCCCCACCGGAGCCTAAATATGTTGTTCCGCCTATGGAACCAATGCTAGATGGTCCAAGCCATTCGTTACTATTTTGATATATGATGATTCCCCTTCTCTCAAAGTCTCGCTTTTCTCTTCCTTTTTCTTTTCTCTCAATGCTCTTCCTCCGTGTCTTAGGTCCAGCCCACTCATGCTCTTCGCAAAACTTGTAGATGTAGGACCTGGACTGGGTGGGAGATTGAAATTGTATAAACTACTAGGCGCACTTGGATCCACAGGTTTGGAATTCGATGCTGCTGATGACAATGGTAAATGATGATCTTCTTTGCTGCTCAACTTGTGTTTCTGACGAGATAAAAAGTGATGTTTATGTTTTTCCTTGTCTTTTTCCTTCTCTGGCTGTGATATATCGACTGGCCGTATCGTCGCCGTGGAAGAATTTGCCATGCTGTACATACTCCCAGCAGTTGAAGCATCTGATAGTTATTAGTATTGCTTTTTACATCCAGAGGTAGAGGCGTAAACATACTAGGACTTGGAAGAGCCCCGGACTTTGCTTCTTTATCTTTACTTATACCAATCTTTCCCGGTCTCGAAAATAGTTTGACTTTGGACTTCTCCGCCTTAGCTGGCTTTTCCGCTTGTGCTTGCTGTGCCTGTACCTGTGCCTGAGCCTGTAATTGAGCTTGCGCTTTTGCTTGCGCCTGAGCTTGACTGCGCTGGTCAAATTCCGTAGGAGTCAACGCCGGCGATGATCCAGGAGATTTTGGAAACACAATATTTGCAGCCGTTTGAGCCGCCGTTGAACCTCCCCCAAGCAACCCATTATGATACCCCTGCCCACCAAACGTATTATCCCGTGGAGCTGAAGCTTCCGTCAAACTCAGCAACGGTGGTGATATAGGACCCTTTGAAGGTCTACGACCTCCAGAGCTATTCGGCGAGGTATCCAATTGGGGGGTTGGCACAGTCTGGGATCTTTGGCGCGCATGCTGTTGGTGCTGCATAGCAGCTTGAGCAGCTATCTGACTTGCAGAAGCTCCTGTATTCAGATTCGACATATTTCCCAAGTTGGATGATGCAGCCGTGGGCAAATAAGCTTCGAAGGACCCTTGTGTTTGTGAATGTTTGCGTCCGTGAGCTTTGAAGTCGCTGGTGGATGATTTTGAAGCTACAGCGGTAAGAGGAGATGCATTCCTCAAAGGTGTACCACCGATGTCAGTTCGTACTTGCGCAAGAGTTGGTCGCGAGAAGTTTTGTAGGCTGGTAGTACTTGAGTTGCTCTTGGTCGATTGGGTATAGAAAGGTCTTGGAGGGGCAGGCGCATTCTGCGATTGTGGACGAACTTTGCTGGAAAGGGAGGGAGGTAGAGGTAAATCTTCAGAGGAAGAGGACTCAACCCTTCGCAGTGGGGTCGTTGAAATCGATGTGCCCTGTTGCACAATTGGAGAGAAGCTCCCGGGTGCCCTTGGCAGAGGAGGCCCTGTTGACTGTGACATGGTTATCTTACTTGAAGTGGGACTTTTATATGATTTGCGTTAGCCTTCCGTATCTTTCAGGGTACAACAGCGGGTCGTCGATTGTACAGTAGCGAGCGATGCTGTGCCTTGGAACATTTCCGCAGGAGAATGAAGAGAGTCGATGGTTTGATCATGAATTTAAGGTGGATGTTAGATTAGCACTGGTGATTGAGGTATGAGGTATGAGATATGGGTGTGTATGTATGTATGCATGTATGATGTTGGGTGTGGAAGTTCATATGTATGAATACCTAGAACTAGTGAAGGGTTTCAACAATGGGGCTGTTGTATGTAGGCATATGCATGTCAATGTAATGCAATGTGTGTACTCGTAGTAGTAGGAGGAGTAGTCGTTGATAGTGGTAAATCGTAGATAGTAAGTATAGATATATGGATATAATATATGTATGTACGAGTAGTGTGTATGTATGTACGAAGGAGTATGTATGTATGGAGTATGTATGTATGTAATCAATCTTAAGTATGTACTAAAAATGCACTGGGTATGTAATCTACATATATACTAGATAATGTATTATATATATATATATATAATACATACACACATACACACATATATATATATGTATTAGTAGAACTACTCCGTACTTATTTATATATTAAATATATATATTTTCATCTATTATCTATCTAATTATTTATTTAGCATTTGTAATCCTTGCCTGTGTTATATTCTACTACTTATTATTATACAATAATAACAAATTAATAATCCCTTCAACTACTAGGTACTCCTTCAGCTACTCCAATTATTCCTAGTACGTACATACAGGCTGGCCTTGCAGTATTATTATTCGAATACTTGTATTATTTATTAAGAACTTTAAGTATCAAGCTCATCTATAGAGGAACTCTGGGCATACATAGGTACACAGATATCTATATGCATATATACATACATACATATATACATATATACATACATACATACATATATATATATATATATATACATACACACCTACATATATATATATATATATATATATATACATACACACCTACATACATATATATATATATATATATATATATATATAGTTTATATAATGTATGATATATGATATATATGATATATTATGCATTTGTAATTATATAGTATATACGAGTATTGCATATATAGATTACATACGGAGTCGGGTACATACAAAGCTTCGCGGGGGATTAAACCTAATTCTCCGACACCCAGAAATCAAAATCACAAAGGGATCTTCCGCTGCTTATTAAGCTAGCCTTGGCATCTTGGAAATATCAATACACTACCGACAGTAATTACCTACTAGGTACCACCTACCTACCTACCTATCTATCTCTCTATCTATACAACCGCACTTTCGCCAATACCAACATCCAAACATTCACGACCCCTTTCAATTGGTGCGACGATAGTAGAACAGACCAAAACAGCAATGGCGATACCAGATACAAATACAAATATGAATACCACCACTACCACGACCTCTGCGGATCATCCCGAGACTTCATACCAGATCCTTTCAGCAACATATTCGTCGCCAAACAACGAAAACTTTGAGCACGTCCATAGATTATCCACGCCGACATCAGATAAAGTGAGCGATAGGACGGCATATTTAGGGGCATTGCGAAAAGCCACCGCAGATATGCAAGAAAAGATCAATAAGGAATTGACGGCACGGATGGAGGAAGATAAAGTACGAGAGGCGGGATCAAAGGTCAATGGTGGGGTAATTGATGAAGCCAAGGAGGAAGATAATTACGGGGAGGAGATTGTGGAAGAGGAAGATTGAAATACATTCTTCATGATTATAATGCTCCATGCTACATGCCCGATCGCTCCCAAGAACTCCATCGCTATGTAATTATTACCACCATTCGTACAAACTAAAGATCATCGTCCTCCCCACGAACCCCGCGATGAAGGCGGACGTTGCACATTTGCTCGACCCAAACACCCATAATGTACAACAGAGCTATCCGGCAAGACAGCGATAACACTACCTCCCAATCTCTTATGGCAAACACCACATACTCGCTCATCGCTCACGACAACTCTTCTATTCCTCCCCCCTTGACCATTCGGCAATCCGTCTCCTAGCAACAATGTTGATTGTGCACGCACCACTTCACTCTTCCTCAACCCTGCCACAACCCGAGATTCACTGACGATCGAATTGGCGGCACGTATACGACCACGGAAATAGGATTCGAGTTCTGCTACGGGAAGTGCTTCCGGAATCAGATCAAGAGTGGAGGATGCAGGCAGACGTGATCCATGTTTCGATAGAAGCTTGAGAGCCGGGGGCCAGTTGGGTTGAAAATGGAGGTAATGGCTTGAGATAGAGAGAAAGAAGGGTGTGATATATGGAAGGGAGAGGGTCATCCTGCTCGGCTGTGGATGCCCGACGGTTCGGGGTTGGAGATGCGGTTGATGCTTCCTGGTTCATATGGACTCGATTGCAGTACCTAAATATGTCAGCATGAACAACAATTAGAAGACAACATGTCAAACCAAAACTTACTCCTCTGCCTTTTCAAAGTCCTTGATCTTGAAAACATATATCTCAAGTGCCTGCTTATGTGAACCTATGTTACTCAAAACAATAGCCTGGGCTTCGTAGAAATGCGGATCTATGATGTATGTCAATGCTTTTGTCTTCCATCTTTGGAAAATAACGCCTACCTTCTCTGTCTATCAACCCAAAAGCTTTCCCACAAGAGTATATCTTGCTCGACCGTAGAAATGACACCATTCGTTCCATCAAATCTTTCCACTCCTCAGAATCTCTATCTTGCCGTTGCTTTAATTCTTGCATGTATGCACCCGCAAGCCGATTGTGGAAATCGGGAGTCATATCATTAAGCTCGTTGATCAAATGCTCCAGATACCTAATCTCGAGATTGATATCGATGTTGTGTAGAAAAAATTGAGGACTCGATTCCTTGGTAATGTCTCCGCAATTTCTGTATCGGCTAGGAAGATTTCCATACCAAGATTAGGGTCAGCTCGTAGAGGCCATTCAGCGAATTCAAGAATCAGATCAATCATCTCGGGTGGTAAATGTTGTAGATAGCCAATCGTTCTCTGGGGTCCATGAAGTGTTGGCGCCTCTTCATTTTCCTCTTCTCCCATACCAAACTTCTTGAGAAGCTCCAGCGCAGGTCGATGCAACTTTTTGCCATGAAAAAAGTCGACAAGATCATTATATCTTCCAGTCTCTAACAACTTCTCATTAACCACATCTGGGTCACAAAAGTTCGGCAATCGAAAGAGTGGTCCCGCCAAACTAGGCATTGATAGCATATAAGAGCGGAAAAGAGTAGTGTCTACCAATTTCGCAGTTTCCAGCAATTTTTGCTCTCGGTCTTTCTCAGCTTCAGCTTCGGACTCGGGAGCAATCAGCAGGGACTCAAATGTGGGTTCAGGCGTTCCACTATGGCCATTCTCTTTTGGGGGAAGGATTTTTCCAGTCTCAGAGTCGAGAAACTTCTTCATTCTTGTTCGCGCATTTACAAGGAACGAGTTCAGCTCTATCGCCGCTGTAATAAGATCTTTACCCTCGAGTGGGCCATCTTCAACAGGGACAGCTTTGATACTTGCGTTGTCATTATCTGAGTTATCAGGCTTTCCAAAAGACCTGATTGACGATGTATCAGAGCTGGATTTTTGATGGTTTCTGATTAAATTCTTCACAGCGGCTGGCTTCAGGGATTCCTTAGAATCCGAATCACTGTTTGTGCTGCCATTGGTGTCATCATTATCTGTTTCGACATCCCCGTTCTTCTCCTCGATGATTGATAGATCACCAGCTATAGCTTTTGGGTACAGTTTAATCACACGTTCTGGAGGTGCTTCTATAGCGATGAAGATATCGATAGCTGCACGATACCTGCGTTGATTGAAGAGGGACTGAGCCTGCTCGATTTGTTGATCAAAATAAAGTTTTGACTTGAGGGCTTCTACTTGCTGTACTCGTTCGGTCTTGTTATGCAGTAGAGCATCCTCGAGCATATTAAGAATGCTAAGTGATTCATCGTACCTACCCTTGGCAACGAGCTCGTCAATTTGTGAATCATAATCCGTTGCACCCATCCGCCATACACACACCGCTCACTAGCAACATGGAAGCCTTTCCCGGCGTGTGCTAGACTGATGTTCGGAGGTGGAAAATGCAATTGACTTGCATTCGGTAGCGGTATCGATTGCAAAAGAGATAGGGTATCGGGGTTTCTAACTTCAAGCATTCCTTTCGACGGTGCTTGAAGAGTAATAATATATGGATATGAATATCCGATGGCGTCTGGAGCTGGCTGCCAAGGAATTTGCCTTTTCTCCATTGGCTTGCCCTCCGATGTTATAAAAAGAGAATTTATATCCTTTGCAAGAAGTATTTCTCCATCTGCGAGCTTCGTCGCCAGTGGTTTGGGTATATATCCTCCAAGACCCATATAACCCATACTCGCAGATCCCATGCCGCCAAATCTACCTCCTTGGTTGCTGGTTGCGCCTCCAATAGCTCCTGGCCCAACAATATCTTCAATTGCTTGGGTAATGACATCCACAATAACATATCCTGAGTTCATACCGCAGATTATCTTGGTTGCAGATGCCCAGGTGAGTGTTCGAATAGATTCTGCGAGCGTTATTTCCGTCGTCTCGGATGAGAGCTCGGATTGGTGCCATGACCATAGCAATAATCTTCGTTTGACTGCCACTGCTAGCCTAGATATAATCTCTGGTATCCCAGTGGCTGGGTCCTTCACAATGTTTGATGTAACAGCGAAAGTGGAGGCGTTCTTAGTCCTCATCAACTGTTCTTGCAGGGTGTACGTCTGTAGGTCGTGTATCGAAACATAGTAATTAGACAGTGATATCAAAACGTTGGCCTCTTTTATTCGTGCAAGTTGCTCTATTGCTCGAGTAGAGAACTTCTCAACCTCTCGAAGTAAACCAATATCGCCTGGCGTCTCGTTGACTTGATATATTCGTAAGCTACCCGTATTCAGACCTACTAGTAATCGATCGCCTGCATGAAATTAGTTAGGATTTCTTTGATCAAGCTGCACACCTACCAAAGGCAAGTATAGACTCGATCTTCGATTTGTCTCGTTGGCGGAGCTCAACAATAGGTTGAGCTGTAAAGGCGGAAAGCATGGCGTCTAGCTGCCAGCTTCGTGTGAGATAGAGGTTATAGCTGAAACTCCATTCATTGATCCTCGATACACCTTATTTCCACATATCCATTCAGGTTATGCGCTGTTTCATCCATTGGCGCATGTAGCTTTGTTTTCGTGTTGTACCTCAACTCTAGTACAGGGTATAGATGACGATGGTGGTTTTACCGAGCTTCTGCCGACCAAGTATACAAAGGTATATAAGGTTAATAAACTTAGATGTCAACCTTCAATAAAAATGACATAACCCACGGTTGAATGTTGCAATGCATGATACATCTACCCTTCTGTCACTACACTTCTCACTTAGTGGTGAATGTGCTACTGAAAATGGCGAGCTGGGTATTAATTGGCCCCATTACATTGCTTGGGCTGCTGGCCGAGGGTACTAGGTGCAAGGCTTCACGTTGGCATTGGTCATCGGTCACATCTGGCTAGTTAGCAAAATTTATCTCTGGAAAACCTTGATAGGTTTTCCTCATTGGAGAATGATGGATTCTCTATGCTCCGGTTGCGCTCATATCCATGCTCAGATTCGTTTCTTGCATCTCACATACAAGCGCAGCGTCAGCGTCAGCGTACGGGAGCACTTTATAGAAATGGGCAATTTGAATACCACATTGCCGATCTCCCATATAAAACGCTAAAGAAAACAATATGTATCCCCTACTTGTGTTGCTCATCCTTGATATGGAGCGCGGTGGCCACTCTTTGCTCGATTGTCAAGGGAGTATATAGCGTGTCCAATAAGTAGTGGCAGTTTTTCGTTTCGTCTGCTGATATTGGACCACGCTGACAAAGAAATGAAAAGGCGGAAAGAATCGTGTGGCATCTTCTACACTGGGAGAAGCAATATAGTCTATCGATACCGGCCATGGAAAGCACATCGGCATTCTTCTGTCACAGATTTGCTCAATTATAGATTCATGAATGCGATGTCCGTCATGGAGGATAGTGTGATAGACAGAAAACTGTAAAAACGGACTCTCCTTGTATGTAACTTCGCCCAGGGTGTGTTTTGTGGTGCCATTGCTGGCACCACGATACGTAGCTCTAAGCCACGTTTGGGTCCTAGAGATACTAAGTTTCCAGCTCAATAGCTAGATTGAAAGTGTTCTATTCAGAATGAATGCATTTCAAAGTACTGGAATCAAGCCTGTTCAACTATAGCTGATACTATCACATTTTCTCGTTCCATGGATGAACGATGCTTGCTTATGGGTTGATGCCCTATGTATTGAACAAAATGACAAGATGGGTAAACGTAACCAAATCGGTGCTGTGGACAGGATTCACGCATCAGCACATTTCAGAATTGCTAACGCTCACGGAAGCATCTCATGGGCTGGCCCCCTGGATTGGGAAGAATACTGCGGAAGAGTGCATATCATGTGAATATGGTAGCTGGCATGTCACCTAGTCTAAATAGCCTGTTCTTTAAGCAGCCCTTAACCAGTATGTATGGATCCAGCGTGCTTGAACCATACAAGAAAAGCTATTTTCTTGACGAAGACTATGCTCTACACAAAACCAGACATTCTTTACTTGCACACTGGCTCACAGTGTAGAAAATACGAAAAATCAGAGATAACAAAATGATGTACATCGCTGTTGAATAAACATCATGACCACCGTCGAATCGCTGAAGGGTGTAGTATGCACAAATAACTTCTTCTGGTGATTTAATGCATGCTTTCACAGGCACAAGGCAATTGCTCTCAGTCAGATTTGGAAAGTCATTCTTCTCGATCTTTCTACGAGAACTATTTACCAGAGCTCTTTAGTCTCATATTGGCCCAACCAGGACGCCGAAGCGAATTTCCCAGCTGGTCATCGCTGGTGTGGGATTTTGGTCAATATGCATCTATGCTAGGTAACTTATCCTCACCAAGCAATGTACTAGATAATTTACTCGCAGAGGTATGATGGCGTCGAGCTTCTGCAACCAAACCCACACAAATCAATAGTTCCAAATTTCTCATCTCCCCAAAAGGAAAATTGAGGTTTCCTCCCTAACTGGAAAACTGGGAAGTAAATCCATGCCTTTACCTGCTGCTTTGGCAAACATCGAACAGACGAAGCTTCTAATATTCGATGCTTCCGTGATTGTTGTCTTGAACGAAAGTATTTCCATCAAATACAAAGAACTCGATGTAAATGCTTCTATAGGGAAAAAGATGTATCCTGATGAACCCTGGGATACTTTCCTTCTGCCACTACTGTCTACGAGGTAAAGCAAGTTCCACTCCTATTCGTTCCATCGACAGAGCAGAAAACATTTTTCCAATATTTCACCATTGCCAAAAGTTTTGCGCAGTCGCAATCTATACTGACCATAACGGAATATCCCCAAGACTGCCTGGAATATACAGTTGGTATTTCACACGTGCGGCACGGAGGAGCGTGTTTTTGGAATGAATTTCTTTCCTTTTTCAACAGACTTGGCAATGAAATTGGGTCAAATTCGTATCACCCGCAAACTGAGTATTATCCCGAATAAGAGATTTCCCAAGCACATGTACCTCAATCCAAGATACAGCAGGTCTTCCACGTGGTTGATTAATCACCGCACGCAATACCCTTCCCCAATCCGATGCACAGCCTCTTGAGAAGAACTGTAATTTCGAGTATAAGGATCGGTCATAGCTACGCATTGTCAAACTGACTAGCATAAAGCATCCTTGAAGCAATTCGGAGCATTCTTCTGCCGTGCAAATTGATGTGGTGGTGGGGTACCCTTCCTGCTGCCATCTAACCCACCATAATTTAATGACATTGACGAAATTCTGCATATCAAGCTGAAATCGCTGCTGTTAGTAATCCACTATTGCATATGACTTCTGCATACCATCCACGGCCTCGTTATTATCATCATTATCAACAAATTCAATTCCCATTCCGTCAAAGCCAGCTTTTCGCCTCCGATAATGAGGTTCAGAGTATCCAACGAGCAAAAGTTCACGGAATGTAGACTTAGGGTTGATATTTCGTTGTAGCTCATATTCTTGGTCATTTAGCGTGTGAACATATAACTTGAGGCAATCCGTTAAGGATCCATGGGAGGTCTGCTGTAATGGTAAAGGAGTGTAATTCCGAGCTTCTTGTGCTCCGCGATATTCTTTTATCTAACGCTTGTATTTCCCTAGAGCCCACATTGAAGTCTATATTGTCCATCATGACTGATGTTCTTTGAACAAGGATGGTGTCGTTTCTCCATTGAATGTAAGTGTCGAAGCAAGTTGCAAAGTGTCTAAAGGACACGGCTCGGGCTTCTGAATTGACATGAGCTACAGAGGGCAGACAATTACAGTGAGGTGGACAAGAGCATTGCACAACTTTCCAAGTAATTTCTTTACCGTTGATTAAGGTAGGATTTATCTCGATGTGTCTTCCTCCGGGAAGAGTATATTCACAGATTTGGATAAGCAGTTCGACGGGAAGACGTGAGAAGACCAATTACTGCTTTCATGGTACGAGAATCACATGAAGATACCTAGGTGGTTTGAACTCTTGAACATTGAACTGAGGAGTAAGACAAATTGAGGGTACCTTTAACCGATTAGGCTGCGGCTGCAGCTGAATTCAGCTGACCCATCTGTGGGCTGATCTCTACCCCTCATTTAACCTCACAACAGTTGGAACGTCCCATATTTATCATGATATCTTTCAAACTCGTTTCAATCATCTTGATCTTGATTTCAGTGCCTTCATATAAGAGCTCTACGTAGCCAAATGGGCGTAGGATAATTCTTCTCTGCCGGACACTCTCCTTGATCAAACCCAACATGTCAAGCTTTCCACAGTTCACCCTTCTCCCTACCGAGCTGCAACTCCATATCTGGAATTTTGCACTAGAAGTACAGGAAGGACATATCGTTCCAATTGAAAACTTAAGATATGGACGACCCCGCAAATTCGTGCCGCATGCTTTGTATTTCGTGAATTGCGATGCGCGGAGAATATATCTAGGGTACCATAAGAAAAACTTGGCCCGTTATTCAAGAATGGGGACAGTGGTCTTCGACCCGAGGATTGATATAGTTTTCATGGAAGTAGGTTGGGTTCACCATGTCGAGTTGCTTTTCGCCCAGATCAGAGACAGCGTGGAGAGCCGGATCATGAAAGACGTCCGCAATATCGCGATTGGTGGGTTTTTCGAAATGAAGGCCAATCATGAAGGGAGACGACCCCGCATCTTTCCGACATCGATGGGAAATACCATAGCGCGGGTTTTACCATCACTTGAAACTTTCACCTATGTTCTCGGATTTGATTCTAGATATTCAAAACATAGATCAAGATACAGGGAAAGTTATGGGGTCATCAATAGTGATCAAATTTTGTCAAGTCTATTGCAAAAAAACATGATTATGGGACGGGAGAATTCGTACGAGACTATAGTTGAGCGGACACGTGAGGTTTTGCAGGAATATAAGCGCAGTGAGAATTCCAAATTCAATGTCCCAATGATACAGGCAAAATTTGCTATCCACGGACAAGTCGTCCCGTACGACCGAGGATTTTGAGATTGATATCATAGCAACCTTTCGACCTTGCGGGCTTCCATCAAAAGATTTTTTCGACTTGGAACGAGTAAAGGGAAAGCGGCTGCTACAATCCTGGGGGACCCTTTTTCGAGCTGAAGGGTCGAATGAAATGAATTTGGAAAGAGAGAAGAGGTTTTGTCCATGAGAGACCTCATTGCTCTATGTGATAGCAAAAGTTGGGACAATGGTAAACATGAGTTCTAGATTGCCGTCTACTAAGTAGGCAGAACTCGATATCAGATAGTATGGTCATAAGAGTAATGTGCGAACGAGGAAGGGTTAGCTATATGATCACCACTTGGGACATAATTTATATAATACTCGAGTAGTAGTAATTCGATATCGATTTGATTCAACTATAGCTAAGCTACGCGGACGATGTGATGCGCCCATGATGTATATATAACAATACAAATTTTGATCAGATAAAACAAGAACTTAGTAGATATAGCAAGAATTCAAAGATTAGATGTTACGATTGAGAGACATAAAATGAAGAAAATAATAAATGTTGAAGGCGGATTTGAAATAGAACTACTCGTATGACTACAGAATCTTACTGTGGCCTCAGGCATCTTTATAACGTTAAACTTAACCTTATCCCAGAACTAAAAATTATGGCGATAACGATGAAGTTATTTTGATATTGGTCCAGGAGAACCAATTCTACTGTGAATTCAAGTGTCAATGAATTGCTAGATACGGCGGTAAACTAGAAGAGTCAGTCTCGATACGAGCTTAGGATCGACCCCTTACACACGACCATATTTGACGTCCAGCGTCACCTTCTCAACCATGCCTCTCCTCCCACCAATCCACCCCTCCCTCTCCTTCACTCGAACCTTCACCTCCACAGCTCGAATTTTCGCAAAATCTACAAAACAAAGATTAGCAGCCGAGCATGCCGATGTTCCACCATATCCTTATGGCCCGTCTCAATTCTACAAACAATCCAATTTTGGTCTCTATGGCCTCCAGAAGATTCGTTACGGAAATATAGTCTCGGAGAAAAATGAAATCAAGACCAGACGGCATTGGCGACCGAACGTACAAAGAAAGCGCCTCTACAGTCCTAGTTTAGGAAAGCACATCAAATTGAGAGTTACCACAAAGGTCTTGAGGACAATTGATAAAGTGGGAGGATTGGATGAATATTTATTAGGGGAGAAGACACAAAGGTTAAAGGAATTGGGAATGGGAGGATGGAAATTGAGATGGAGGATTATGCAGACAGATGCCGTGAAGGAGAGATTTAGAGCGCAGAGGGAGAAATTGGGATTGCCGCCGAAGGAGGAGGTCTATCTGGATGAAAATGGGTTTGGAATCACGAAGGAGGAGATTATGGAGCAGGTCAGGAAATACGATGAAGCTATGGCAAGGGACTCGGAGGTTATTGTGGGGGAAGAAGCGGAAGAAGCAAAGGAATCTGAAATTCTGAAGGAGGATTTTATGAGGGAAGAGCAACCTCAGGAGAGACAGCCGGTGTTATAGATGTGGAGCTTGTGTAGGATCAGGATGTATCATTAGTTGTCTGTATAAGTATATGCAAGACACAAAAATCACAAGGCATATGGTGCCATCGAGCACCATCAATCGACAAGTTATGATGATTATTGTTTCTTAGTCATGGCCGAATCTACCTAAGAATATTGTGCACTCCGACCAACGAGTGCTTTCACTCACATCTGATCGAGTGATTGGTAAGCTTCTGAAATGATAGCGTCTTCATAATCAAGTACCAGGTCGTCACTTCGCAGTAACAAAGACGATGATCGAAAGGCTGGGAATCATGTTATCACATCCATGGTTTGAATTTCTCCGCACGCTTCAGCTCGAAGCAGTGGATTAGGTGATCCATTTTCCACACAGGGTCATGCTTTCATGTGATAATACTCCTAGTATCGACAGCTTCTATCCCGTGGACATCAAAGGCAGGCAGGGGAATATTGATCTGCCATTAGACCTATACGTGACCGTTCTCCAACTCCCAAGCTTAGAAAAAGGTCGGCCCGACCACTTGACATTTGCATCTAAGGTGCCTCTCATATGCAACATACCCAGCTGAACACGGCAATCTAGTCATAGCCGTGATATCAAGAAGCACCCACAAGCGATAGTTTTCGAAGAACTCACCCAAATATCCAAAAAGCTCCAAGCTCTCTTAGGTAATTATTCACCGAGTAAATGCAATCTTCTAGTTCCTCTCATCTAGCAAATCATGATCCCCCTATGATGGTTAATTTAAATGGAAAATCTTCGTTCGAATTCCTGGTAGCCTCCAGGTAATGACCCTGGTATAGATTGAGGATTGAGAGTGACTTGTTTCGATGAATCCCGGCATCTCTCTTCTGCTCATGGTTCTGAATGAATAGTACACAATTTCCGAAATTTGTTGCATATCTCATTATTCACCAAGATTTCCTCATATGATTTCATCATGGCTGTCGACTTTCGTTGCCTATATCATCATTCACGTTTTATCTTTAGTAGAATAGGAGGGAGGATGCGGACAAGTAGAGTTCTGGATATCTAAACCTCCTTAGAAACTGCCATTTTATCAGTATGTGAATGGCTTGGAATTTAGTTCATCATGTAGCAAGCCATATCTCAAGGATTCAGTTTTCATTATTCTACCCATTCGATCGCTAAATAAAGTTGATCACAGTATTAAAAGGAACCAACTCATACAATCATTGCCACATCAATGGCCGTGGCTCAACGCTTCATCGGCCCCTTTGAATACACCAAGGCGACTTCCTTCTCCATCCGGATAAGCAGGACCTACAAAATTATCAGAATCAATCATTCGACTTTGGTGAGTACCCTGGAATTACCTTTGGTTGGATGAATGAGCCAACCGGGCCTCATCATATCAACACTTTCTCTCTTTACTCCAATCATCTAGTTTTTTCCAATCAATACATTGATGTATAGTTTGGTTGGTGACTGGCATCAAGCTATCTTCTGACCATTCGTACGTCACTATTCCAATGTCTCCGTGGCACATTGCTGCTTGACGGAGAAAATCAAGACAGTGTTCTATTGTTTTCTCGTCAGTTGATTGCTCTTGAAATATGTGTGATTTGACAGTACCATTGTGTATACGATTCACTTCTCTCTGCTTCTCGCTAAGATCTGCCCAGTATACCTCAGGGTAGCTATAAGAGTACAGACGTTTCTGGATTCTCATTAGCCTGTGTCCTCTCCCCAGGCTATGACCTGGCTTACAATACAGTGAAGTTCATGAAAAACGTTGAGAGTTCCAATATATTTGTCACTTCCAGGAATCTTTACGCCTGTATCTTCACGACCGAAACGTTGCATTATTTCAGGTTCCAGCTCGATATTATAAGCTACAGGATAGTCGGTCAGACTTCAAATCTGAAAGCAGTAGGAGTGAGTCCCAGAGTTATATTGCTACGAACCAGTCAAGAGCTCATGCCAGTTTTCATCGATCTCTGGTCGAGGATACCCGGAAAATGGGCCATGATGTGTGTCGGTTTCATTGTAGGTTTGTGCTTGCCATGTTATCACATTGTAAGCAGGGGCTAAATTCATGTCAGTATACTGTTTCTTTCTCTTCCATCGTCAGTGTCAGCGTTCTCTTACAATGGATTACATTGGGGCCCTTGAGTGCCTGTGTCCGAAAATGTTTGGCTACAAGAAAGATAGTTGCAATATAGAACAAGAAAATCAGACCATTCAACTGAATAATTCTAGAATAACGACTATAGTATGAATCTCTGCGTCGTATATCCTGTATCTCTTTCTCCAAGAGGGTAACATTTGGAGATACTGTCTCGTCAGTATCGGATGGCCTTTCTTCTGATGGATTCGGTACGGTTTGGTACTTCTCAAGGCTTTTGGAAGCCCAAGATTGCTGCCAAAAGTGAGGCATGATTGAAAGTTCGTTGGAATCTGGATAATGGGAAAACGGTCAATTGTAAAATACCTGGAGAAGACAGAGAATGAGATGATGAAAGAAAGGTAGTTCTGCGATAATCCACCCCCTACCTCCCCCAAGATAACTAGCAACAAAAACTTAGCTAAAGTGGACGACACCGCATATTGTCTGTAAAAATTGTGTGCTATGCCATTTCGGGTTTCCCTCCATTCCAATTGCTGAAATAATAGATGGAGCTCAAAAGACCCTACGCCACCAAAGTCACGATTAGATCGCTTCATCTGCACGTTATCGGTAGCTATTGGGTCAGCTACGGCTGAAAAGCCTTCAGTGTAATAAGTGGAAGACTCTGTGTAGCGCCCACTAGATACTGATGATTGGCCGTGAGCAATCATGTAACACTTGCGACGGTCCGGAAAATTTCGGTATTTACTATGGGAAACTTCTACTGGCCTTTTAATTTCCTTCGAGAACTGTCACGCGAACTTCCTATGATGGTTGGGTGAGCATTGGCATTTTTGAAAGATGCAAATGCCAAGGCCTTGACATGTTGAGAATTATCTTGGCAAGACACCCGAAGACGGTTCATCCCAACGTCTCAACCTTAATTGGACATCCGAAAAGAATATCATCATTGAATCTGGAACCCTTTTAAAGTTCACGGCGGATATTGGTGTCCAATAAATGTTCAACATATATCTTAAGCTCCGAACAGTGCAACATGTTGATGCAGTTTCAACTCGGATGGGCTTGTTTGTTCATAGCACAACATTTTTACTGCGTTCTCACCTCAATAAGATGATGTTCTACCCAAGTATTGTTGCAGCTATATCTAGTGCTTACTACTCCATTCTGTGTTATTTAATGACTTATTCACCGCAATATTCAGCCGCGTTGAATAGCTCTACCACGATGCTACATTGTTGGCCACGAGGCAAGACGCAAGCGCGGCTAAGAAATACCTTTGTGAACCAAAATTTGGTTCTGCACTAACTAACGCCCCATGATTGCACGCTGACCGGCAACACCAAGAAATGAAGGATATTGCGCCATTGAGTGCACGAAATAGACGTCTCGTAGACGTACAAGTACGATCAGTCCACTAGACTCCCCTTGTAAAGGAGCTTCAGATCAAGACAGTCATGTTTGGCAACGTTACCGTGGTGGAGCTTCTTCAAGCCCAGAAGCAGCTGAGTGAAAAACTTCGATATTATGAATTGCCCAAACGGGGACATGGATATGCAGGAACAATCATTGTCTTCCATCAATCACATGTAGTGAAATGTGGGGATATTGATGGCACGTTGAAGTATCAAGGTTACATGCATTCAACCTCTGCATATAAATCACCATATATGCTTCTACTCGGCAGCATTTTTCGTCTATGCTTACTGAAGAGAGTAACTATCCACACAAGATTGTCCAATGTTATGGTAGACTGGTGCCTTGGAGGATTATACAATCCATCTTGTTCTTACCTAGCCGGGTTGCAAAGATTGAATTTGAGACCTCGAAAAAGGGTGCTTGGTTACCGGAAGGTGAATGGGTTGGCTGAAACTTCTTTCTATTTCATGGAAAGAGGCTCTAGCCAGCCTGGTCACCCGACTGCCTTGGCTTTATGACGTGCTATCTAAGACATCTCCCAGGCAAAGTTTTAGAGTTCTTGAGTGACGGCGGAAGATATACCAAGGGGAACATTTTTCCATAGTTTGAACAATGGGTCTAGATGCGAAGGCGCAAGAAGGGAAAGCTCAACAATATTGATCTCAACTCGAAACCAAATACCACAGAGTACGAAAACAACCAATGGTTGAAGGAGTCTCCCCGCAAGCCGTCATTGTGTCATCTTAAACATGCAATGACGAACCACAAACCTCAACTGTTTATCCTCTCCGCCATCGTGCAGTTCATAAACATGCAAATACTTTCTGGCGAAGGTTCTTTCGAGCATTTCAGGGCCAAAGCCATTGATACCTACACCCTGAGAAGTACAGTTGATGTAAAACCTGGCGTTCGGCCTGGTTCGGAAATGAAATCCAAAAGTTTGATTGAACATGCTTCTAGATATTGTTGTTACTTTGCGATATGAGGAGAAATGAGTAATATTGAGACAGCGTCTCAAACCAAACGCCTAGACCTCGTATAGACGGCTGAGGAAACCTTATACCCACAGGACTTCTCAAGGGTAAGAATACCAGCCGTCTCAATATACTCGGCCTATCACTGTTGCAAAAGAACTTTCGGTCCAACCATCTTCATGAAAAGCGCTGGCATCGATCTCCTATTAGCTTGGAGAATGATCATATAAGAGGAAAGAAAACACCCCCTTCTTCGACTCTTTTATCAACATCAACATCCTTTTCTCTACTTAAATTCACCTCAACAAGTCCATTGACAATAATCCATTGGCCCAATAATCATAACACTCAAGCTTATCCAACAAAATCATCATTAAAAATGCATTACTCAACCCATTGTCCTCCCGCTTCTCGCTGTCTTGGCCACAGCATCTCCAATTGCTCACCCTGCCAAAGACGCTGATACTGCAATAGTCTATCCAGCAGATGCTAGACGTGCTGTTGATGCTGATACAGCCATAGTGTATCCCGCTGAAAAGCGTGCCAAGGACGCTGATACAGCCATCGTTTATCCTGCTGAGAAGAGAGCAAAGGATGCAGATACTGCTATTGTCTACCCAGCTGAGAAACGAGCGAAAGATGCTGATACCGCTATCGTTTATCCAGCAGAGAAGCGTGCCAAGGATGCGGATACCGCAATAGTATATCCGGCCGAAAAACGTACTGCCGTCAAAGACGCCGATACGGCTATTCGTGTACCCTGCCGAAAAACGTGCAAAAAGACGCTGATACTGCGATTGTTTATCCAGTAGAGAAGCGAGCAAAGGATGCGGATACAGCCATCGTGTACCCCGCTGAAAAGCGTACTGCTGCTAAGGATGCCGACACTGCTATCGTCTACCCAGCAAACTAGACTCTTATCTACATAGTAAGTTCATGATATGTATCACATGATATTATCTTTTGGCTAACCAGGTTTGATAGTGACTCATGCTTGCGAATAGCAAGCAATGATGTCTTTGGAAAGCGTCTAACGATAGGAATTGCAGTTCCTGGTGGATTTTGATGGTGGTGCTGAAAGAATTTCGTTATGCTTTTCTTTTTGCGAGTCAGTCTTATGGCTGTTGGGTTTCCTACAATATGATGATGTATGGGGTGGGCTTGAGCTCTACTGCAGTAGTTTGGAGTAGAATGAAGTTTGGATTTCCGACTCTCTTTGAAAATCGAAATTAACGTGCCTCCCAAAGAAAGACAGTGATTTGTGTTATTTCTCCTTCCTTTTCCATGTCTGGAAATAATTTTGGTCACTTTCTATGTGGCCAGTTCCATGCAACGCGACAAATAAGCGTAGAAATGTAGAGATTATTGAGATAGAAATAAGTCTCGCAGGAAACAGTAGTCATATGGTTGTGAGAGGTAGATTGCTTAGTGATGTTTAAAAGATAGACCGTTTTTGACGAGGTAATATCTCACACTATCCTGCTGCAATTCAGAGTAAGCCGCGTACGGCAACTCGTAGATAAAACTTTCATAGACCAAGACCAAATTTGTAGCCTTGCAACGAAAATTAAGAACATATATTATAAGATGTGGGTGGGAAATCATGAGTTCAGAAGATATGTGTGAAGAATTCGAGTCTGGGACGAACAAACACACATGATATGATGCTTGGGAGAAATATGGCGACATCAGTGGGAACCACCCGAGGGAAACCCATCATGACATAGATATTTTGTAGATATTTCTCCGAATCTCCATAAATATCCCGCATATCCATGGATCCAGCTTCATGGATGAATCATGAAGTTATGGATCGAATGCTGGGTACTGTATCGCTCTGATACATGAGTTTTCAGCCTGAAAAAATGCGTGCGATTCTGTTGATTCAACATAGATACTCTACTTAGCTTTGTATGTCCGAAAGTTTCACGAACACTGATTCAAAAAATTGATTTGAATCAACACTCGAGTAGTGTGACCGTATATTGCCTGAAATGACAATTGTGCGTCTTTCATCTCCCATAAAGCAACACCTACCAGAACCCAGAGGAAGATAGCTACACCAAGACCTGAATATCTATCTGAACTCGCAAATAAAAATTTAGAGCAGCTTTACGCCGTGATACGACGCAGGAGCCGAGCAAGGCGGAGTTGGCTATGAATCATCAGCATTTATAAGCATTTCTCCGGATATCAATTGCAAGATGCGTACTAATCAACACATTTCTTGGACGTAGGCCAGCATAATTGACATTTTAGCACAAAATAGAGATAGTCCGATGATTAATGTGGTCGGCGAAGTTCTAATAAATGCGACAGTGTAGTGCGAGAACATTGTGTAGTCATTCCAAAACGTGGGCTTTTAAATCTTGGATCACCTGGTGGATGTGTAATTCGGTTCGCAGTAATTGATTACGTAAAGCATGAAGGTCACATTAAGCTTATCTGGCGCTTAACCACAGCTTAAAAGTGGAGCAGTCTTTCTTCAACCTCCGTTTGCAATTGACTAGTGATACATCGGTATATGTATGTCTAGCATGATTATATTATGTCGAAAATAACAATTTCAAGAAAAGAGACGCACATAGCATTGGTGTTTGAGGTTTGTGTTGAGTATCCTTTCATTAATTTCATCTCCATCTCCCACTTGATATGTATCCAGAAGAGCAATCATGAAATGAGCTCCATAAGCTGTTTAAGCTAGCCACGTGTGGTTGGAGCTCAAGTAAACCCGCCCTCGCTGGGAAGCTGATGTACTTGGATGAACAAAAAGATTCATAATCCAATCAAATCTATTTCGTCGCTAAAAGTCTATCGCTCAACATCTTATCTAGAGGTTGCGATAGCTGTCGCGTAATCATGAACATCGTCCTTTTCCAAGACAGACTTTCCGGCTGTCATGATCATACGCTCTGGAGCTGGCACGCTCAAGTATGGCTTGACTCTGACTCTGTGTGCGGTTCTGAAAACTTTCATTTGCTTGATGATGTTGTTCATTTCGTTTTCGATGTCATCATCTCCATTCTTCTTGGCTTCATTGCGGAAGCTATACTCAGCGACTGTTTCACGGAATTTGCGTTGTAAGTTTGGCATATAGCGTTGTGTGTTCTCTTCGTTCAAGTACCTATCGAGTCCCAAGAAAGCATCCATTATCTGCGGCAACAATAGTTGGTTTCCGGATAGACCATCATATTCAGTGTATTCTCCAGTGACCGGGTCGATATCACCAGCAGCCCATCCTTGAAATCCTTGTGCATAGTGCATCCAGACTTTTCTGGAGATCTTGGATTCGTGCATGGTTTCGTAGTATGTCTTCAAAGGTGTGCGCAACTCCCTGTTAATTTCTCTCAGTGATTGCAAAGCACCAGTGCGGTCGCCATTAGAGTATTGTTGGATAGCTTTAGTGACCATATGATAAATTGGGAGAGCTTCCTTTTCGATATGAGGGAAAACATGGCCAAAGTGGTATTCGGCAGATTGGATGAGCTCGTCCATACCGGGGTTTATTGGATAAACTATTTGATCTCTTTCATCGAAGTTGCAGAGATAGTTACTTGCAACGTTACCACCCTGAGATGTAACTCCGTATCTTCTCTTGAGGTATGGCCACGCTAGTTCGAGACAGGCAGGGAAATCGATGACTCTTTCTTCTTGGGCGAGTTTGACTATGGGTATTGTTCCCCATCTTTGTTGTGTTAAAAAGAAATCCATTGTTCTATGACTGAGAATCAAAGGCACTTACCGGAAGGCATGTCTAGACAATGCAATGCAGGCGAAGAAACCATTCCAAGCTGCACGGGATAGAACACTCTCATCAATTTCTGCTGCGTCTAAAAGGGCTTTTACTTCTTCCATATTGACTTGATCGTTGTAGAGTATTCTCATCTGTACACGGAAGTCCAAGCACCGTTGAAAGTTCTTTGCATTGTCGTCGCTAAGCTCTGCAATTGAGAGAGCGGGTGCCATTGCTTGATAAATGTCGTGGAATGGTCGAAGGACTTCTGGCCAAGCATTGCCATACACAGTTGTAGGAGGCCATGTGCCAGCTCCATCGATCTCAATTAATTCTCGAAGAGAGTTCTGGGCGGCATGAGGCGCGTAGATATCGGTCTTTTCAAATGCATATGCAGCTCCAGATGGCCCTTTTTGTTGACTTGATCTTCCAAGAATAGTTTTGCGGTACAGGTTTAGGAGAAGCCCAAATATGGCTACAAAGAACAAGTAAAGGAGAGAAAGTTGAGTGTTTGCGATGGCCAAATCAAAGCCGGTCATTTTGAAAATATTGATAGGATGGATACGACGAAATACTTGAAATGATGTTCGATGAGAAAGTCCGTGTGTCCAAGAAGATATATGAACGATTGAAGTCTTATGCTTATGAGATGCTTATTATCTAATGGATGGTTGAAATGATTTAATTATGTTACTTTTCAAGAGTATAAGGGGCAATTTAAGGGTATCTCGACTCTTCCTTTTCGACAGTATAATAAGGCTATCTTCCTGATTTGATATCACGGATTTACCGAAAAGATGTTGGATTTTTCACACAATTTCCTGATTTAGCTAGCAGGAACTATAATGAGAGTTCAATAACAGTGCCTACTCATTTTTACGGAGAATGATGCTTTGCTGTGACATCTTCTTTGCTGAGTGTGGTGATATTTTCATGCCTGGCGATGTAGTATCAAAACGTTCTTGTCCTGATGATACCTAATACGGCTGGCTCACTCGCTTCTGAATTGTGCCTAAAACAAATTCTCCTTGAAAATCCCCGAAGCATGTGGCAGATAGTAGGTTCCGTAACTGCCATTGGGAAACCTAATGTACCCACATTTATTACCTTTTGGATCCGAATTGGGGTTTAATCACCTAAGCTTACAGAAGAAGTGACCCTGCCACAAACAGCATAACTAAATTCACGCTGGCGACAAAACAGATCAATACGGTCAACTCCGGGAGAGTTGTTGTAAAGGTGTAATCACTTCACCGTTCATTCTAAGAATATTATGTTGGGTTTGTGTGGTCAGCTTAGCGATTACAAATTTGAATAAGCAGGTAGAGTGTGAAGCCTCAAGTTGGCGCCATGCTTCTATGTGCAAGCAATTTGCTCATCATAGTAATTGAGCCGTGGAGATGCTAGATCCAGGCTATCTAAAGAGGCAATGCAATGATGCCCGCGGAGAATCTCCAACCACTCAGGCTTTTGGTAAGTTGTCATTGCCATGAGACGAGCGCATAGAATCTTGGTGAGTGAAACTCCTAGTTGACCGCATCTTAAGAGACCAGATAACGCTGAGAAATTCTTTGGATGTACAGCAAAATTGACTAGAAGTCTAAACAAAGTTCTTGCACTTCCACAAGACAGATGCTGTTCGTATGGCTAGATTATTTCAGTGGCTGGTGTATGATCAAGACCCAAAGCTCTGGGACCAACTACTGCCATTCAAGGCTCTCTATCTCTTGTAACGTATATACGGAGAATCTTCTTACGGAATTCTTGCAACTACTGCCATACTTGGTACTAATGGCTGATTGTAACATGTTTTCCCCCGTGTATACAGTTGACATCATGAAGTATCAGATTTGATAAGGCGAAGAAGGATTACGATAGCTTTGTTTTCATATGGCTAATTATTCATGTCAAACTTCCCGTCATACAATCTTCGTGTTGCATCTTTCATCTTGGCGTTACGATATGGGCAATTGATATACAAGGAGGCACGTACATTTTCACGGTCTCTGGTTGGCTAAGATTCTTGTTTAGTACCATTCAGATGGTTCAGTTACTATATCCACGTTTTCTCGTGGAAAACGCAGCTAAAGGTTGTTTGGAGTTAAACGACCTGTTTTAAGGTCCAAAATAAGGGTCCAGAAGGTTGTTCATTGGCTTAACTGTTGGTCTAAAATTTAGTATAAATCTCAAACTTTAACCCTATAAGGCTCCAATGTTTAGATGAGCCGCTTGTCATATTTGAAAAAAAACGTAAAAAAAGTCCGTGTTCTTTTCCACGGAATTGCAGCAATCAAACACCGCCTCGCTGTAACATTTTGCAGATACGATGACTCCCAGTTACATCCGCAAAATCCATTCATGTGAAATTTGGCGGTTGTCTATCAGTTTAGATCACGGAACGGAACTAGAATTTTGATGAACCATTGGCCCGGAGATGCACATTAAAAAGTTCCATCCCCGGCTTCAAGAGGAGTCGTATGCATAGGATTTGCATGACCCGATCCTAGATACCCCGTTGAATATTTTAAGAGCTCTCCGCGGCAGACTCGGGCAGAAGAACTTGAGTGAGATTTACAATTCCGCAAATCCTTTTGGTTAGGTTTATTACATTCTGTATTTGCCAACCTTCAATCATCATTTGTTTGCTCAATAATTGCGTGTGCTTTGGTGAGACGTCAGATATTAGTGGGGCTCAGCGACGCCGGAGATCTTGCTTCGGCTAACATAAGGTTGGCTTGAAGGGAAACGAGGTTTCAACTGCAAGGTCAGAGAGGTGCGGAAAAGAGCCGAGTTTATATTATGGAGGGTCCAGGATGAAAGAATATATAGATATATTCAAGTCCTAAGAACTTGTATTGTGTCATCTCCATTCAGTTGTATATTTTGCAACTTCTCTACTTCAGTCGACTAGTTACTGCGTCTGTGACAGCAGTCAAAATGGAAGCTCTAAATGGAACTACGAAAGTGGTGGAAATAGAATCACCATTTGCTAGATTCAGCCACTACTTGACCGGGTCTACGCTGGCGAGTGGCCTTGTGGCTGCTATCCTGCTACCATTTGTATATCAAATCATTTACTATCGATTTTTTCATCCCCTTAAAGAATTTGATGGCCCTTTTTGGGGGTCAGTGACCAGACTTTGGCACACTTATCAGAATATCAGGGGTATTGAGTTGGAGACTTACGACCGCCTACTTAAGGAAAAGAACAGTATGTATAAGTCCTTGAAATAAGGTTCTCTTATGCTAATATAATTGAAGCAAATATTTTACGCATCTCTCCAACTGAGCTTTTGATTCCTTCGGCCCTACACCTACCACAAATTTACCATCGTCAAGCTGTTAAGACAAAATGGTATGTGACTGGTGCACTTGGACCTGGAGAGTCAGTCTTCAATATGCAACCGCATTCTCATCACGCTCACTTCCGTCGTTTAATCGCTGGGCCATACTCCATGTCTAAGATGGTAAAGAATGAGCCTCTCATTGACGATATCATTATCGCATGGATCAGAAAATTGAATGATATGTTTGCTCAGCAAAACAAGGCCTTTGATATGTCGAGATGGGCAACCTTTGCCGCGTTCGATGTAATCAGTCTCGTTGGGTTTGGAGAAGCTTTCGGATTTGTTGATACTGCTACTGATGTTGATGACTTGATTGAAGAGCTTCACAAGGGCTTCTTCTACTTTGGCATTGTTGGTAGAATGTATCCCTTTGTTGAGTTCATCAAGAAGACTTGGTTTGGTCGATTCCTTGTCTCCAACGAAAAAGACAAGGGAGGGATGGGCTTCTTGATCAGATGGACAAACAGAATCATGAAGGCTAGACAGAAAGAGCTCGCCGAAGGAAAGGATCATGGTAGAGTCGATCTTTTACAATCGTATGGTATTCCCCCTTGCATGTGTCGACAAAGCTAACAAACAAGATTCTATGAGGCCCGGGATGCCCAAGGCCAACCGCTCACCGAAGAACATATCCGAGCCGAATGCATGCTTTTGTTCACAGCTGGTGCAGATACTACTGGAACAACCATGGGAGCAATGATGGCGTATCTTCTTTCTAACCCAACCGTCTACGCAAAAATGGTGGCCGAAATTGATGCTGCTTTCGAGAATGGCGTTTTATCTACTCCAGTTCCAGCTGCTGCAGAAGTTTCCAAGAATTGCCCATATTACGTTGCCTGTGTCAAAGAATCTCTCCGCTTGTGCCCTTCAGCCCCTAACATATTCCCTCGTCTCGTTCAAGCTGACCATGCTCCTCTTGTAATTGATGGTAAGACGATCCCAGTCGGTACTTGAAGTTACAAGTACTGCATACATGGCGAACCGGGATCCAGCTGTTTATGGTAAGGATGCGGAAGAATTCAGACCAGAGAGGTGGTTAGAAAATAATGGAGAAGCTGGAAAAGTTTTTGATAAATATCTTGCTACATTCGGATATGGTACTCGCAGCTGTTTGGGCAAGGACCTTGCAATGATTGAATTGATGAAAACCCCTTTGATGGTAAGTGATTCTGCTGCTGGTCACCTGTCTGGGCATTCGTTAATAATCAGCAGTTTTTCCGAGCTTTTAACCCACGCATGTGCCTCCCAAGCAAGGAAACCCCATCCCCCAAACGTATTCTAGTCGGTGCTATGTTCTATTGGGATGATATTTGGATGAAGCTTGAGAAGAGAAACATTGCTGGGTTTTCATGGTGAACTTACTTGGGTGGGTAGAACTTACAAGGATCAAATATAACCTTAAGCTTCTGGCATCGCAAGCCAAGCGAAGCTTAGATCCACATAAATCATGATATGATATGACCTTTATTATGTCACTGTAACCTCACGAATCCCATGTTACGTGACTGCCACCCTAATTTAAAAAACGTGAAAGTAATGCCCCCCAGATTCAAGAAAATATGCTTCTTCCAACGCCAGGGCTTCATTATTGCGTTGCAATGAACTCATGATATATGCAAGAGTAACTCCGTATCAGATTTTTCGTAAAAAGTTCAGTACGAGATATACTCCGTAGTTGAAAGGTCCCGGCCAGCATTAAAAAGTTTAAACACGAACTTCAAACATCCAATCAGCGCTTCCTCAACCTATATCCGGCAGTCATAGTTGATTGGCACCGCGAAGCCCCTTGACCATGAACTTGGACCATGAACTTAAAGCAACAAGCTTTATTAGTACTGTGTTACCCATTCTCCACATCAGCACATCAGCACATCAAGCACATCAAGCACATCAAGCACATCAAGCACATCGACCTCGTCTCACTCGAATCCTTCATAGACCAAGAATTCAGAATGTTGACCCGCTAGACTGAGGTAAGTTATAAGTGGTATCGATATGATAAGCCGGAAAGATTTAGAATTTTCGGCGAAAGAACACGGAAGCCCGGCACATAAGCATAAAGTGGTACTCGGCCCCAATGAGTCGGCGTTCGCTTAGAGTTCCCGATACCCCTGGAAAATGCTGTCGAGTGACTAGCGCATACTGTACTGTAAGTGGAGAATATTTTCTGCAACACTTTCCCCTAGCTGTCGGCTGTTTCGATTGATCTTGGGATACACGAAAACTAATGGAACGAGTGATACTACAGTATGCCGTCGTGATCTAAATGGATTTATTGATAGATCTTCAATGTTCTTCAGAGTAGCTTCCGAAACTAGGATATCGTGTCAACAACTAGTTAAGAAGAGGTTAGCGTATCATAAAGGGGTAGATCTGGGGTAGTATAGTGAAATTAATTTGTGGATAGATCGACAATTCCATCCAATCATGGCAATGTCCAGCAATTTCGTTTCATTTTGGATAATTCGTATAATCAATAAACAATACGATTCTTTTTTTTTGACTTCGATCGTGAAAATTCTCACAACTTCTCACCGTATATATAGTATAATCTTCTGTCACGATCCTTTCTGTCGTTTACCGCTTCTCCTCAACTTTTGTACCACCAGCCGCAAAAGACGATAATAAAGTCATCGGTAAATCCGGATTTCAAATTCATTTCCGACTCTTCACACGTCAATGCTTGAAGAAGTTGCGCGTCTCAATCAATCCTATTCCTTCAACATTCGATACCCATAGCTTTTGAGCCCCTGGGTTTCAAAAGAAGAGCCTATCTACAACCATGTTATGGGAACGAGCTACTGCGTACGTCGCACCGTTACATCCCTGATACTGCATAATGTGCTGATATTTGAACAGGACTATCGGCGGGCTTTTATTCTCGGCCAGGGGTTTCCCACAGCCCAAATTCAACGCGCGTGCTACAGGCACAATTGAAAACTATCTTGCATCCCAGAGCCCAATCTCTCTTCAGGGTATCTTGAACAACATTGGCCCTGATGGTTCTAAGGCTCCTGGAGCGAGTGCCGGAATTGTTGTTGCCAGTCCAAGCACAGTTGATCCTAATTGTGAGTTGCTCGAACTTTATAAAGTGGTACCCAAGACTGATATCGATCAGACTTCTACACGTGGACTCGTGATTCGGCTTTGACTTTCAAGTATTTGATCGATACTTCCAACTCGAGTTTGCAAACCCTCATTGAAGATTATGTAATTTCCCAAGCCAAACTTCAAACGGTTGAGAATCCTTCCGGGGATTTCGCCTCTGGGGCAGGCTTGGCAGAACCAAAGTACTACACCAATGAGACTGCGTTTTTGGGAGAATGGGGACGCCCTCAACGTGATGGGCCCGCACTACGCGCCACTGCCCTGATATCTTTCGCGAACGATCGTCTCGCTTTGGGACAAAATGCCACTGTCAAGGATGTTATTTGGCCTATTGTCCAGAACGACTTGGCCTATGTTTCTCAGTACTGGAACCTTTCTGGCTATGACCTGTGGGAAGAAATCAACGGATCCTCATTTTTCACTACTGCGGTTCAACATCGAGCATTGGTGGAAGGGGCAAAATTCGCCACCGACCTCGGAGAATCGTGTCCGAACTGTGAGTCACAAGCCCCCGAGGTTCTTTGTCGGCTACAGGATTATTGGAATGGAAGCAGCATCAATTCAAACATCCAGGTACAGTCTAGCAGCTATGATCGTTCCGGACTAGACTGCAATTCGATCTTGACCTCGATACATACTTTCGATCCAGACCCAGCTGTTGGATGCGACTCTACGACTTTCCAACCTTGTTCCGACCGTGCTCTCGCAAACCACAAAGTACTAGTCGACTCATTCCGCCCCATCTACACTGTCAATTCAAATATCTCAGCAGGACAAGCTGTGGCCATTGGTCGTTACGCAGAAGATGTTTACCAAGGAGGAAATCCCTGGTACATGTGCACATATGCCGCAGCCGAGCAACTCTATGATGCTCTATGGACTTACAACACCACCAAGAACATCACCATCACGGATATCAGCCAGCCCTTTTTCACGGATCTGGTCCCTGGAGCAAAGAAAGGCACGTACGCAAGTGACTCAACCCAGTTCACAGATATATTCAACGCCATCAAAGATTACGCCGATGGTTTTGTCGCCATAGCCGAGAAATACACGCCAGAAGATGGAGGTCTAGCCGAGCAATTTTCCCGAGAGAATGGCACCGCTTTGAGCGCAGTGGACCTTACGTGGTCTTATGCATCATTCCTCACTATGCAGCGTGCACGGGAGGGAAAATTCAGCCCTAGCTGGGGGGCTGCCAGTGCGATTGCGAAAGGAGTACCTGATAAGTGCTCGGGAGGCGGGGTCAAGGGCACTTACTCTACACCTACTGCCACGGCGTTTCCCAAAAACGAAGAGGGAACTTTCGGGTCAAATAGCACGGGGACGGAAACGGGCACCGCGACGGGTAGTGCAGCGAGTTCGACAACGTCGAAGAGTGCTGGAAATAGGCTTGTGCCTTTGGCCTTTCTCTGGTCTTAGGGCTAGGATCTGTTGAGTCCTGGTTGAGGCGGGGTTTCGCGAATTCTTGGCGGGATGTCTCCGCGGAAGTGCGGTGTATGTTTTCATGATCGATGTGCTTGGGATGTGTATTATTTAATGCCAATGTATTTACGAGGTATTGCTGTAATGATCGGGGAGGATAAATATCTTGTAATCTTATCATAATATCCATTCTGGACTCCACTTGGATCCGAAGAATATCGGCTAACTGCACTTCAATTGGTTTTCGTTCGTTTCTTTGCCATTTCATCGTCTTACCTTCTCCTAACCCATTTCTTTGTTCCCTGTCATTTGTTTCCTGATATCACGATACACGGTGATCAACGGTTCTAATTCCGTCATCGTACACGCGGTGCTGCGCAATATCGAGGCTCCAGGTGTATAAGCTTACAAGTAAGCCCTTCTTGATACCTACACCCAGCTATCTTGGTATTCTGGTAGCCTATCAATTTTGTGTAGTATTACACATGATTTGCCTAATGATCTTATTGATGATTAACTGGGTACGTAATTATGAGGCTCAAGGTGTAAATGATTTTGTAGCTTGAGCCGGTGATTGATGAGTGATGGAGGCTCGTTGAATGGTGTACGAGGATGACGTTGAGGGATTGGACCTTGGTTTTGTGATGGTGATACATGTTGTGATGGAATATTACGGGTTGAATTGTGAGTGTCAACTTGGAGGTGGGCCAGCCATTCAAAAACTCACCGAGTAGCTTCAAGCAAACATGGGAGTATCGAGGATAAAAGCGGAAAGGGAACGAAAAGAAGCCGCTTGAACGTGACCTTGGACAATCGCATGTAAAATTACCAATTAAAGCTCAAGTTACTCAATGAACCTCTTCTCCGAACCTGTCTTGCAGAATCATAAATCTGCCCATGTGAACTTCTCCGAAATTTTCCTCCTCTCGTACGCTCTTGCGTTTCGAGCGACAGTAGGATAATAGCTACGTGGATTTTATATTTAAGTATATCATATCTGCACCAACTGGAAGGGGACGCCATCATTGCACAATCTCGATTAGGTCTTGAGTTGCCGGAAATGTTAGATGATAAACCCACTGGACTCTCTGTGTTTTGTTGGATATCTGTAAGAGGTGTATCCTCGCTAGTCTCGCATTCAAGTTGGTTTAAAAACAGTTAGTGGTTAATTGGAATTAATTGGTACCTAGCTGAGTAGACCTCACGAGTTTGGATGGAGATTCTTTAGGAGTAAGAGTGAATAGAGATGTGGACCATATCTTGTATTGTTTTGTTTTAGTTATCCACGATTGAAATGACTGTGTATTGATTCAGACACTGTCTTGAAAATGAACTATGCCTGCATTTAATCTATTCCTACAAACCTATGAGAAGACTGGAAGAGGGCTACCACATGTTTTCATTGGATTGTAGAAGTTTTTAGCCCTTTTGGCCATAAGTCTTCCTCGAAAGGTTTATCGAAGCACAATTCTTCATCTATGATAGTAGTCTGCTTCAACAGGACTCCACCGAGAATGTTCTTCTCTTCCCATTGTACCCCGAGTGCCTGTCTCGCCGCCAGACACTGCCTGCCACAAAGATTTGGGTGTCCCCTGTGACATAATAAACCCCTTGGACAAAGATAAATTTTTGTTTTCGACCATTGAGGCAACAGTTCAAGCTTTGCATTCGTCAGAGTAGTCTTCAATATTGCGATATCCTCCGCAGAGCTCTCAAATTCCTCAAATGAATATGAAACCTTCACGACGTCGAGGTATTTCTTATCTTTCAGCCAATTCGCCAAGTTTCCTAGGCCAAAATAATCAGCCTCTTGCCGAAGAGCAATGTACATCGCATAGTCATGGCCCTTTGAATTGTCGTAGAAGATGGGAAAGCGATCGCGTCTCAAATATTGTAAAATATGGGCGAAGAGAGTAGGATCCGCATCAACAAAGTAGGACCCATCTTCTTTCGGTCTGGCCCATGACGGCGAGAGAAGTTTTTCGAAGAACTTGGACTTTGAGACAAGTGTTTCAGCTGTGGAAGTGAAGCGTTCCGTCCCAACCAAGAGGGTTACTCGTTCATTCGCATCAATAACGTTGGAGATTGGGGGCATTTTGTTGAATTTGGGGGTGACAGAAATAACACAGGATTTGAGGTGGTGGATCGTTGTTGAAAAAAGACTTCGCAGGATGTCTGACATTTTATCATGGACACCTTGAATGGAATTGTTTTTGAGGCCAACTTGAAGATTGTGGAAGCCTCTATCTGCAAATGAAAAACAGCTTCAAAACCATTTGGATATATCCCATTCATGGGGCATACCAAGAAAACTTTCTTCAGTACTTGAAGAAACCTTTCATAGACTGATTTAGGAGTTCATAAAAAGACATATGCTAGTGTCTTCGATTGCGATCATCTATCACCCAAATCTTCTATTAGGGGCATCGGCACGCTCGAAGCTAATGTTGATTGATGCAAGTACCTCTTTTAGACGTAGAATCGAGAGAGTGATGATATCTCAAGAGTTTCATTCTCTTTGAAGATTTGTCTCGGGCTTGAATTCTTTGATGCTGATCATCAACAAGGTATGTATGATGTTGCAAATACCTTATGCTTTGTTGCATTTCTAGACAACATTCAGCCTCACGAGAGAATGTTCAGAATAACCTCACAGCTCACATACTTTTGGGTTCATGCACTGGCAGCGATCATCTATAAAGGAGTTCCCAGATCCCGTATTGAAGGATACAAATGAACGACATTGAAAAGGCAGATATCCAAGAAGACTAGTCCGTTGGATGCTTTGATAATCCTTCAAAGGTCGCCTCGCCTCTTCACGATACAGCGAAGAACGGTATGTAGAAATGCCTCGAATTCTTAGACCAATTATGGCCGCTAAGAAGAATTCGATATGAGCCCTAGCATAGATGAGTACAAAAAGCTCCGGGAACCTTCCGTGTTCTTAAGGGTTTTGCATTCGCAAGTGATGTGCTAGAGCGAGAGTACAGTATTGATCCCGAGTTTGAGTTTGTCAATGAAATACCTATGGTCATGAAAACGATGGCCATTCTTTGAAGGAAGCCGAATGCTATAGCTCCAATGTTATGAGGTCCAAAAGTACTATGGAAGTTTCGTGGCGTTAAGTATCAAGCAAGTAGAAGAATTAGAAGAGAAAACAGAGGAATCATTCCTGCAGAATACATACATGGCACCTGTTACCAGGCCGCAGATACTGCAGTCCTTTCATTATTTGCATATTGATTTTTGAACTACAAGATGACGACGACGTTGGTGTCACAACGGAGGAAGAAAAGAAGAAAATTAATAATTCTCACGTTATCCCACCAGATTACTGGCATGGGGACTTGGCTACTCGTATAGAACAAAGATGAATACTGTATCTGATGATGATAACTGCACATCTTATCCCGTAGAGAAGATCCCATTCAAGGATGCTTGTTGGTATCGAATGAGACGGAGAAAGTAAGGTGGCCGACGCGACAAGATTATGTAATGTGGTGTGATGTGATGTAATGTGATGTCATGTATCACGTGCCGTCATTAGGATGAGTCAGCATATCATCACTTCCTACCCATAACCTTGCTCCTTCATATTCACATGTCAAACTTCACTCCAAACTTCACTTCAAACTTCACTTCAAACTTCACTCCAAACTTCACTTACTCCACACTTCGCTCCACACTTCATTCCACACTTCACTCCAAACAATTGGACGGAGTAGATACAGTACAGAGCAGAACTGCAGTACAGTAAGAACAATAAGCCGTCCATCCATGATTTGTTGATGATTTGCCCATTGAATCATTTTCTCCACACAAACCCCACGATCTTCATTGACTCTGTACTTGTATAGTAAGTAAGAGTAAGCTTAAGGTTAGAGCACAACCCAAACATTAAACATTCCCAGACTTGCATTCTCATTCAATTCGTTGTTGAAGAAGATGAAGATGGAGATGGAGATGGAGATGAAGATGAAGATGAAGAAAGAGAAAAAACAAGAAAAATAACAAAAAGAACAAAAAGAAGAAAACAAAATAACACACTACAAACTAAATTACACCTGGACATTTATTAATAAGTAAGACTTACCTATTCCCTACTAAAGTACCTGCTGCTTGTACTTCTAGTCAATATTATTTCAACCTCGGTCTTTGTCCTTTTTCTATTTGAGTTTGAATAAATTGAATTGATGATATCCAATCCTTCAGCTTCTTTGGAATCTTTTCTGACTTTCCAACTTGTCACAAGCCAGAAGAGCGATGTCTTAGGTAAGTAAGGTTAAAGAGGAATACATAACTTACATACGATGTAGGTAACTTCAATTGTTATACGACGACGATCCATCTATTGTCTATCCATCCATCCATCCATCCATCTATCTATCTATCTATCTATCTATTCTTCTGCTTTTCTTCTCTTCCTCCTCCTCCTCCTCCTCCTCCCCTTCTTCTTCCTCTTCCTCTTCGTGTTTGTTTTGGAAATATCCTCATATTTGCCCTCTCAATCCCCTATTCTCTTTTGAGTTGCCTGAGACGAGTACTCTTCAAAGCGCGCACATGTTATTAACAATCCTTTGTTCAGCATCTTCTCTCTTGTACAACAACAACAACTACTACTACTACAACAACAACAACAACAACATCATCATCATCATCATCATCATCCTCACCACATCCCTTTAATCAATATGATAGGTAATTATATTATTCTATTGCTCATTTCCAAGTCTCTTCCACCCACTGATGAATTTGGCAGATCATGTTCTAGGGCGTCCTTCTGTACAGTTTCGCAAGATCCAAGTTTTGGCTGTGCTTTCCTTTTGGTCGTTTTACCTCTTCAGGTAAACATATATTCCTACGTCAACGTTCTCCATTATCCTATCAAGCAACTAACATCATCGTTCTCAGAGGTAATAAAGATGGACCGCCGAAAATTCGAAAACTATCCCGCGCACTCTCGAAGTACCTAACACCATGGCAAACTCTCGTCATAACTCTTCTCTACCTTTACATCGCACGAAATCTCGGAAAACTGGTGGGTCTGGAATGTCCGGAACCTTTAGCAAATCTATATACGAGATCATACTTTCGAGCAACATGGGTTACCACGGCTTTGGATGCGGGGTTCTGGAGTGCTATGCGTATAAGGCGGAAGTGGATACGTGATTTGGCTGGGGTGATATTCTCACTTTACTACTTGATTGCTGCCGAACAAGCAGATGAAAAGGTACGAAAGGTACGAGGGATGTTTGACGGTGGATCATTTGAGAGTCAGTTGGAATAAAGGAACCACTCCATACCTTGGATTTTTGTCGAATTTGTTACGACCCAGATTCATGAGATATCCACCGAGAGCGATTCGAATCCCGAGACCATCCAGTAGTGATTACAAAGAACCAGTGAATGGATGGTTGTTTTTCGACGGACCTCTGTCCGCTCTGAAGAATCATACCAAAAGTTGTTTTGGATATACCTGGGGGAGGATTTGTCGCGATGGATCCAAGAACAAATGACGACAAATTGTTTGCATGGGCGGGAAAAACTGGATTGCCAGTGTTGAGTTTGGATTACAAGAAAGCTCCAGAGTTTCCATACCCCTACGCGTTGAATGAATGTTACGATGTTTACAGTACGATCATCGCTAGTCGAGGTCGTTGTGTTGGACTATCCGGAGAGGTAATACCCAAGGTCGTCATCACTGGAGATAGTGCAGGTGGAAATCTAGCTGCTAGCACTACGTTAATGATTATTGAATCTGGATCGACAGAATCTAGACAATCTTTGGGACAGGGAGCGCTTCCAATCCCAGATGGTCTAGTTCTCATTTATCCCGGATTGGATATGAATATTGGTAATTGGATGAGTGAAGAACAGATGAGTTTGATCCAAGATAGGAAGTATAGAAAGACAAACAAGAGGGTTTATACAGAGAAAAAGTATGCAGTATACTTTGGCAGCGGGAACACCACATCAGAGTGAAGATGAGGATGAAAGTCCAATGAAGTTGCCTTCGCCACCATGGAATACGGAAGATACCACAAAAGGTTCCCAGACGCCATCAGGAATCTCCCCTACCATCCCCTCAATATAGTACTGCTGCTCCTACTCTCCTTTCCCCACCGCTAACAAGAACCCCCGCCAAAACTCAACCCTCGGCCCCTTCAACATCTCACCACCCTGCCCTTTTGCGAACCCGTCTTGCCATGTCATCCATGATCTCCTATTTCAACGATCGTATTCTCACCCCCGAAATGATGCGCGCTATGATTATTCTTTACATAGGTCCTCATAACCGTCCCGACTTTTCCACCGATTATCTCCTATCTCCAATCCTAGCACCTGATTCATTATTAGCTCGATTTCCAAAAACATATTTCATCACAGGAGAAAGGGATCCGCTGGTAGATGATACAGTTATCTTTGCTGGAAGACTAAGACGATGTCAAGGAGCGGATGCAGCAGAAGTGATGTTAATCCCTGGCATAAGTCACGGCTTCTTGCAATTCGTAGGAATTTTCCCCGAAGGATGGAAATATGTTTTTCAATGCGGAAAATGGATCCAAGAGATCTTCCAAGAGTCGGAACAAAGAGTATTATCTAAAGCAAATGCAAAAGAAAGACATCACAGGAGAACCAGAACGGAAAGTTCCGGCGATGAAGATATGGGCTTGGAAATGAGAATGAGTGCTACGGGGAAGAGTAAAGGCCCTGGAGATCTGAATGGAAAATGGTGAAGTTAGGAGAAGAAAGGAAAAGCTTTTAAGGGAAGAGATTGGCAGAGGTAGTGGGGAGAGAGGTAGAACGAGATTAAGAGGAGGGATCAAGAGACAGAAAAGTATGGTTAGCTTGGCCAGCGAAGATGATCTCTTGGGGAGGAGAATGTTGGGGTTAGTAGGGGATTAACGGGTAGGGGTGATGATGGTGGGGCTGATGATTGAAAACGGTGGGGTTATGTACGTAGTGTTGGCTAAGGGAACCGGAATGCATTGAACTATTACATCTACAGTAATGTTGATGTTCATATATATTTCAATGCACAGCAAGGATGTTGAGCCATGAACTAAAATGTAATTACCTAGTATTGTAATTAGCTGTAGACGAGAAAGGGGTCGCTTCAGGTTTGCAAGCGGACTCGAAAATGTCTTCACCCGCTCCAAACCACAAATCTTTTTATACCAGCTATCCATCAATTCTCATGATCAATCGAAATATAATAAGTGTACCACTAAATCTGACACCAATCTAAGCATTAGCCCTACCAATATATTATGCAAACAACCTTAGAAATAGAAGGACTAGATTCTGATCATAAGAGAGCCAGCATAGTTTCATTCTACCTATTGTCTGCTTGAATGCCGCAAATAAAAAAATATCTGATCTAATGAGACTATCTTATAATGGGAATCTTCAAATCCTTTCACATTCACCATGTTCCCCAACTCTCTTTCTCCAACCGCCCTGCTCCTCTCTTCGTCGATACCTCTTACTTTTGTTTTTGCTAAGATTGCTTTCGGTCTAGGCTTACCTGTTAAAAAGATGATATTGAGTAGAACTTGTGCAAAGACGGGTTATGTATAACCTTTGGCAAATATGCCCTTGTACCCATCTTCAGTCCTTAGTCTCTCGAGCGCTTTCTCATTCTACGTTTCGTTCCCCGCTCTTCTTCTTCTTCTTCTTCTTCTTCTTCTTCTTCTTCTTCTTCTTCTTCTTCTTCTTCTTCTTCTTCTTCTTCTTCTTCTTCTTCTTCTTCTTCTTCTTCTTCTTCTTCGGGTTCTTGTGGCGGTTATCACGGCTTTCTGTCTGGTGCGGTATAGCCTCCGTCTGCAGTTTGTGCTTCGGTATCCTTCTTGCTATTATGACCGAGCCATCATGTCATCACGGCACTCCGTTTTCCATCTTCCTTTTTTCCTCCTTCCCTCCCTTCCATGACACATTTGCAATCCCACAACTTTTCATCAGCTCCGATTCGTCACAAACCGCGAATCAGGTTCGGGCTCTGGTATATTTATCACCCAAGGAGTAAAGATCCGGAATCCTTTCCCCTTTTTATACACTTCGTTGGCTGGAGGTAACTAACTAACTTGAATTGTCATTTTGATCTTTGATCCTTGGAGTATCTCACCTTCATATGGGTACTGATACCACGGCAAGAAAATTCATACCGAAGTCTTTGAGAAAAAAGAACAAAAAAAGAATCGCCATGTAAATCCCAACGTCAAAATCCAGAAATCAAATTTCGTAAACATGCATGATCCGCACGCCAAAATCAAAATCAAAATCAAAATCAAAACACGTAATTGGAAAAGGTTTTCATGAAATTCCGTACGTATCTCCCATCCATCGCACATATTACAAGAAAGCCCGCAAGCCAACCAGCCAGCAAGTAGGCAAGCGTGCAAGTAATGAAAAGTCCACCCTGAAAACCCCCAAGATTCGACATGTTTCCAGAAGATCGTCCAGCTCATGGAAGAACATATATCATCTCATCTCCTCATGCGTATGAACAAAATGGAAAATAAACTACAAATATTACAAACAATGAGCTCCTTTATCCCCAAACTCCTGGCTGTATGTATGCATGGCTGTATACCACAATCCTTTGAGCCCGCAAATATCGCTGATGCAGGATGAACGAGATGAATGATCAGGTCTGGAGATCATCGGGTATGTATGGTATGGTCCGCTCGCCCTCCGTGCTTTCTAATCAATTTATCCACGCATTTTTATGTACTCTTGTTTTTGAATCCTCTCTCAGTTCCACACCCACCGAATCTTCCATCAATGCGTGCGGGGCATCTACTCAAGCCGCCGAATCGGAACTCAAATCGCTCTTTCCGCTTCGTGCTCGCGTCGTGCTGGCACGGCCTTCGCCCGCACTCGTAAATGCGTCCCGGGATTTTCTATCCGCCACGACGACCTTTTGCGCCAGTGCATCCCGGATCTCTTTCTCGTCTCTGTGTCTCCACATTCTAACGCCGGAGTTGCTCAAGGGCCACAGAACCTTGTTCTCCTTCATCAATTCCTCGTCCGTGTCCTCATTTACACGCTCGGCTCTTCCGTAGACGATCTCCTCCCATGTGGGTGCCCTGACCGAGGTGAGGATGTCGAGTTCGCGGGCGAGTTCGGCGCAGTAGTGGTCGAGGGGGAGATCATTGACGTCGTTTCCGAAAGGGTTCTCGAGCTCGTTTCCAATGGCCATGAGGCCGACGATGATGTATGCGGCGGCGATGGTCCCGGGGATGGTGACCCATCCGAGAGCGTCGAAGAGTTGGAAGGGCAGGAGATAGACGTAGAGGTATACAATTTGGGAGATGAGGATGTTGTAGCCGACGGGGAGAGGCGTTTGGAGAACACGTTCGGCGGCCGCGGAACAATCTGTGAGGGCGTTCATGCAGCCGAGGATTTGACCGAGGACGACGGGGGATTCGAGCGTTCCGTTGCTGAGGGCGCCGTCGATGTAGGCGTTGAGATAGGTGAGGATTTCGTTGGGGAGGTTTCCAACCGGTTTGCTGGATCTCTTGATGGCTTTTCTGGGGTTGCTGGCGGCGAAACTTAATCCCAAGTACTCTCCCGCCCGCTTCCAAGGTGTTCTCTTCTTCTCGACGAGAACTTCGGGCGTGGTGGCAGACTGGGCGTAGGTGTTGAGGTGGTGGGTTAGGGCGGAGATATCGGCATAATGGGCGTAGGGTTCAAAACGTAGTTTGTGTTTGAGGGCAACGGCGAAGGTGAGGATTAGGTTGATTCCGGTTACCTTTGCTAGGAGATCTTCTTTGCCGATGTCACCTTCGCGTTCCTTGATATTGACCCAGATGAACCGGGCTATATTCCGGGACTGAACGGAGAGCGATGCCCATGCTTTTCGGCCATCGGAATAACTGATCTTTTGTTAGTTGGGTTTCGATTCGTATTCCAGAGCGGTATAACGATATAGCTTGGATGGATAGGGGGAAGAAGGAAAGACAAACCGTTCATAAGCAGTAGTACTTTTGAAACTCAAAGCCAAAGAAATGACGAAACCAAGAACAGTCAAGAGTAAAGTATTGACAGCCAATTTTGTACCCGAAAACATTGAGATACATGTGATTAGTGTAGACCAGCATGCAATCCAAAACAGGGGTACTATCATTCGAGGAATAACTGAACCATGAAGTCGCATAAAATATGGAAGCTTGGAGTGAGCATCAAGATTTCTGGGGCCAACCTGATATGAGAGAAATAGTCAGTCATTTTGTGCGATCCAGGACGAGATACTCGTTTCCTATTCTCGAGATGCTGTTGAACTCAACAGCGTGAAGCGAAAGTGGAAAACGAGAAATGACACGCAAAAAAAAAAAAAGAGTAAAACATACAAAATAGTCATCGAGATTTAAATCATGTCTGCTCCCTCTATGTCCATTATGACCAAAGAAACTACTTGGTGTCGTCGCTCCACTAGCATGTGCCTCCATTCCGCCCTTTGACCTCATCGTGCTCTGGCGACTCGGTGAATTCTTCTCGGGGCTCTGTTGAATCACAGCAGGATTCGCGGTAGTATAAGGAAGAGTTGAAGGGACTGGGTTCATGACCACCAAAATCGTCGGCCATGATGTCGGTTTTGTGCAATTGTTCAACCTGGGAAAGGAGTATGGAATGATTGGGGAGAACAAATGGATGTGGTTGTGGGTATGGTTTAATGTGGGCTGGAGTGGTGAAGGGTAGGTCTCGATCTGTTTATGCGTGAGGGTGAACGGACGGAGGAACTGGATCAATCTTCGTGTTCCAAACAGGCTTTGATATTTGATTGACGTGGTATCGTTTGCTTGGAATAGAATTGGATCAGATCTTATTAGTCAATGAGAGTCATGTAAGGTTGTTGAATGGCAAAAGAGTGGTGGATCTTTCTTCAAGTCCCGAATAAATGAATCAGCGAATGTGTGTACGTATTAATGAATGAATGAATGAATGAATGAAAGAAGAAAGAAGAATAAAACTCTTTGATGACTCAAAAGGTCTGATGTGAAGAACAAATATGTGTGGGTGGTTTCGAAAGATCTGGATGAATGTTTAAAGTTGGATCATTCAGATTTTAAAAAAGAAATCTGGAACCTTTTTTTTTACTTTGTGCAACTTGGTTCGAGCTCCAGAGAGATTGGATATGTAGTAGATACGGGTACTGATCATGACCTGGGAGTATCCAACCATACCTAGGTACCTACCCAACAGCGGAAGTCAGCTTAGATGAGCTTAGTACGACTAAGCCCTGGGGGATTGTGGAGATAGAACGTTTCTGAAAATTCATACGCTCCAGGTAGAGATCCATGTGAATTGTATTTCCCATTTTGGAAATGAGATTTAGAGGCTGTACCACAGTGCATACATAGTGCAGCAGTGCAGCAGTGCAGCGCAGCGCAGTGCAATGGCAAGAATGTGAACGAGTGAATAGGATGAATAGGACGAATAGGACGAATAGGATGACAAAGATCAAATCTAATACTACCTAATCCTCAGTGCCCAGCACTTTCCATGCCGATGTTATGTTATGGAGTTGTTACAGAATCTGCAGTATCCATCTGTAAGACTTCACTTCACCACATCTACTCCGTACTGTATGTACACAATATAGATCACTGGTGGATCAACCTAAACGATAACTCTTCATTTGATAGGTATCCCTGAAAAGCCGGTAAACGCCTCCGGAGTATTTTCACATTTTGCTATGCACATACAGTACGGAGTATCTTCCAGGATTAATTACGCCATGATCCCTTCATCTTTTCCCTTTTCAGCTCTTTCTAGGTTCCATTTGGGGAATTAGTTGTTCTCCGCAGAGCCTTTTATACTGTACAATGTACAATACGGAGTACAGTATACATCCAAGGATGTTTGTAACTTGTATTCCTACAGTCTCGACTCTCGACTGTACTTGTAATCACCACAATAACAAAACAGAAAATACTTCATTCGTAATGTAGAGGCTGAGTAATGAATTACGCATACTCATAATACAGAACAATCCTTTGTATGGTACTGGATTGGATTAATTATACTTGCGGGTCGGGCCACTCTATTGTAGAATATACACACGAAGATCTTGGCATTACCGAAGAATAAAATCTTTACCCCTTTTTCCCTTTGCTTGGCTATTTTCGTTCTTGATTAGTCGCTTTAAGCCTTGCGAACAAATGGGTTCCAGGTTGTGGTAATGCATATATATTGAGATATAAATAACTACACTAATCCATCGAAATGACTAAACTACCGTTTGTCTTTTGATCCGTTTTGCTTACTTGGTTCTAATGTAAGATTATTCTTGTACTATGCAGTAGTTGGTAGCGTCATGCACAGCTGAGCCTCCAACATTCAATTCATCAAGGTATACAGTTCACATCCCATCTCTACTGTACTCTAGCTATATATCTTCCCTGCCTCCCATCTCTCGTTTACATTCCAGATCTCAAACTTCAAAGTGAAAGAAAACAAGAAAATTCCCTCAAACATTTCTTCGGGGCCTTATTCAAAGTTCATCTAATCCCTACCAGGATCTCCCAAAATTGTAACGATGGATTGTTTCATCTCGTATTCCCCTGTAAGAGAAAATTACCCAAGACGGTCCTGTATCTCCACAATCGAAAAACCCTAACGAACCATTTGATTCGATCAAGTGAAGATCGGCACTTGATTTTCTGGAAGACCTGGCCAGAGAATTAGGTGCGCCGGCGTTCTTCAGAACCGAGGATGAAGTTTCTACGTAAGATCTTACCTACTCCGTAGATATCTAGTAACACGCGACGGCGTAGCCGAAGGAAAGATAATTAGATGGCAAGATATAGTAGAGCCCTACAGTTGATATAGATCTTGATTCTATGATATTAGATCATATACAACTAAAAGTGCTTATATCCCAAGAGCACCATCACCAAAGGTTTTACTTTGTCCATAATATGACCAATCTCAATCCCACCCTTCTGCAGCACAACCTTACAGTAGTAACAGTACGGAGTACACATCTTGCCCTCGGCCCACCCACCATTTATAAACGCCAAGCCCGGCCCAGCATATGATCAAAAGTAAGCACCCCTGAATCCCGAAAGATCTCGACTTCCCCATCCTCACACCCCGAGTCTAGAATCCCCAAATCCACGAGTAGAACTGTCCCTCTTCAACTTCTTCTTCCAGGCTTCCATAAAATCACAATCCGAAGAGATTTCCCATTTCCTCGACTAGAGCTCAATTAAAGCCAGATTAATTTAGCACCGTACTACTCAGTATACCATCTCTTCAATCGCGGGGTCTCCGGATCAAGAGTCTATCTCTATGTAAACTCTTTTCAGTACCCAGTTCCGCGCGGAAGTTTATGTCGATGCTGTATTTGGAGTGTGGTTGATTGCCAAGATATCTTTGTGAGGTTGCGAGATTTGATGGGTGTCCAAAAGGTAGATATACGAAATAATCGCTATGGTCATCTTAGACATTTCATTTTATTTCGCAAGCTACTACTGCATGGAGTTCTATCCATCTACCGAGTATTTGTCTGTTCTCTATTAAAGTTTTCCTCCTTTTCCTGAGGCCTATTTTTTTCCTTGATTTTTTTGTCTTCGATTTTTTTGGAGGGCTCTGTTGCTTTACGGTATTGTATTGGAGGTTTCCCCCGATTCTATTATGCGAGTGCTTAACACTCCAGCTACTTTTATATTCCCCAATGCTCGAAAGAGGTAAGAAGCTGAGTTTGAGGGGGCCATCCGGAAATCTCATCCCACGATCCTCACCTCACCTCACCTCTTCTCATTCTTGTGAGGTTTTTGCTTCTTCAACCTTCGCCACGTCTACAGTAACCTATGTGGACGTTGCGCCATATTAACCTTATTACCCAACCCAAACAATCACAGAACCTTTTCTCCTGGGTCAATGGATGACATATGTTATGTTATGTTATGCCATCCATGTAATTGGCTTTGGGCTTTATATTGAACGTCCACTCTCCCCCTTTTAAAATGCAACGACTTCCAAGCCTTACAATATTTAACAGGCTAATCGCGGTAAAAGTCATGCGCATGAGGGATTTCTACCAGCAAGTAAGGTTAGCCCCGAGGTCCTCACAGTATCTATATTTCCCTACCGCAATAATCCGATAGTTCGGATGCACTACGGATCGAGAAAATTGCCACTCTCATGATGATCATGATGATAATCACGTGTAGTTTTCAATCTTATTCTTGGCGGTCTCTTCATACCGTTGCCGTGAGTGCCATGCTACTGTACTTTCTGGGGGGTTAAACGAGTTCTAAAGGTGTCTTTGTTCCGCTTGCATGAATATGGATGCATTTTTCGTGCTTTGGAATGTTAAGTCATGCTTCTTCTACGGTGCTAGCTGGGGTTGAAGAACGTTCGAGTGAAAGTTTCGCAGGGGCAATTTGATAGAGATTTCGGAAGAGGGCATGATAGAAGAGGAAGGGGAAGGAAGGAATCCAGATGCACATTACCACTGGTACTGTACTCACCCAATAGAAGGTTTATGAATCACTATATCACTGGAGGCGTAGTCCTCAGTATGAACCCACATCACTAGAGCATCAACAAGAGAACGAGAATTATAATCTTGCAGGCCCCAGTAAGTACAAGGCTAGGAGCTCAATGAAGAAGTGCTATTGTATCGTCTAAATGTATTGCCATACTAGGGATATGGACAATATTTCGAAATCATAGATTAAGGTTGGTTTACTTGCGTTTGATATTATCATTATACACCGTTGATATCCGCAGTTAATATATGCTTGAAAGAGATGAGCTGTTGAGATTTCAGTTAGATGGCTATGGAAAGGGCTGAGTGATCATAATAGAACCTAGACTCAGAAAGAGAGCGCCATGACGATGCATTCAAATGTTAACAAGTTGCTGTGTCGTCGACAGAATCTGCCGTATGGCCATTGCACTACTGAAACTAGACATGGAAACTTAGATGGTTTGTTCCAACAACTATCTGAGAGAATGTAGAAGGAAGGAATTGGTGAAGCCGAGAGGTAGAATATGAAAATGTAGAAATGAAAAGAGGAAAGGCAAAAAGAGCAGGGAAATGGGCAAAGGAGATGGCACCATATGTTCATGCTGGATACTCTAGCATGTAGCCGGTTTGTTGCAATGGTATGCAAATTTCCTTTTGAAAGTTCTGGTGCAATCTCTTATATTATTGTCTGAAATCAAGACTGGAGGTTGCTCCTTGACTATTCTGAAGTACACTCTCTCGGTTCATTTCCACAAGTACGCGGGATAGATATGTGATCATCACAGAATTACAGTCTAGGACAACTAAACCTCGCAAAAATTGAGATCTTTGAATTATGAATTCTGGTGAGACCTGTAGATGCGTGAAATAAAGCTAATCATTTAATATGTAGTTGATTAAAGATCGAAGATATACTATAATCACGCGAAGACATTTCCGGTCTCGAAGTTTTGATTTTTAGGTTTTGAGGACGTCCTCAAGATGATTTTTTATTATACCATCAGTGTCTGGCATACTTGGATGCTCCAAGTTGCGGAACTGTGTGGTTATTTTCTGCTTTCAAAAATGGGAGATTGGACATTATGAAGATTGCTTTTGAAGGAGCTTGCGCGAGTTGATCTTTGTTGATATTTCCGGTCCGATTATTGGCCTCTGTCGGGGGTCTGAAGAATAATTATTATGAGAGGTCCGGAAGATGATTTTTTCGGTGTTAAGGATCCTGATCTATGTGATGTTGACTCTTAGATATGTGGCCACCGAAGAAGACCTCGACTAAGAAACTCCACGTAACAAGTCAATATTGGTGTATGTGTAATGATGCGTGATGCTCTGGCTCTATAGAGCTTGCACAAACCTTTACATTATCATCTCGATAGGATACAACGCCTTACTAGAACTTTACCTTACCTATAGCTGTGGTGCAACTTGAAGACATCATTACTGATATATACAAAAGAGAGAGCTATAGTTATTATTTTCAAATTCACATTGGATTCTGCAAGTTTTGGCTACAGTAGAATTGTATTTATTGAATGTGATCAATATGATCTCTAAGATACATCTTGAGCTTTCATACAAACTAAATTGCTGCATTTCTTGATCATTGCGGAGCCGCAGTTATTTGAAGAGCGGTTTCCGGACAGAGACGTCTTCCCGTAAAGCATTTCATAGGGAGTCGGCATCTTCAGCACGCCAATCAGCTATTTGACGCAAATTTTGTCTGTTATACCATTCAGGAAGATCCACACCTTCGGGGACATATTTTGCAACACATTCATCTTCCCTTGAGGTAATTTTCGGAATCACCCTGCCAGCATATCGCGACTTGACTTGGGCGGAACATTTCTCAAGGTCAACGATATCCTCCATCTGTGCAACCAATTCTGTATGTATCCAGGACTCCGTGTCTGGTGGAAGCACGAGGACAATCTGCTGAAGGCCAGCGAATTTGAACAAGGCCATCAGGATTGATGTTTCAAAAACGAGCAGACCGGTCTCGGGGTACTCATATCTCAACACGTAAATCTCAATACATCGGATCCTATTCATGATGTCCATGGCGACCGCATCATGTGGTGGGAACATTGTATCAAGATACTTGACAGGATTTAAAAACCAAAGTCGGGGAAAGACGTAGCTGACAAGAAAGAAAGTGTCCATATCAGGGTTGAAGTAAATCGTATTAGCGACACCGGGATCCATTTCAGAATATGGCTCAACAGTTCGGAATATCCGAAAATAGTGTTTCAGTGTCTCCTTCCGACTCTGTTTATCGACGAACGCAGTGACAGGGAGGTGTTTAATACCTACTAGACGGTTTGCAAATGGTACGTGCGCATATGGACGCCCGTAGAAACAAATATCTATTCGGCAGGAATCTTTGACTTTCACTAGGACCTCCTCGCGGAGGTTTAATTTTCGTTGCTCAAAGGATGCGCGCCAGATCTTCAAGCGTATTTCAGGGGAGAGCTTTCCAAATGATTGAAATGTCAGAGCTGGTACAAGTTTGAGTGTTGCGATCGAGAGAGAGAGATGTCGAATCGTGGTGATGGCCATTTCTCGCGACTCGTGAAAGGTGCTGAGGAGTTGATCGATACGTGGGTCCTTAGATACCCTAATTCGTAAAAAGTCAGAAAATATTCGAGGATATTTGAGAGCGAAGAGAAGTCTTAAAGTAGCTTACATGATGATTCCAGCACTCATCATATATGCATTGTCCCTGGCTGATGGGTTTATCACTTGGGTAGAGTTCAAGGCTTTGCTGGTATCCTTCTCGTTGACGCGATAGGACGCCCTACGAGACATGATATCAGTACTTCTTCAGGAATTTTTTCAGCAAACAAAGCAGAAGGATCTTACATATCTTGAGACTTTCTTGCTGGAGGGAAACTATGATCCAGAGATAAGATGACAAAACTGACCACCAAGCCCTAGAAGGGATGATGATAGGTACCTAGGTAGTTTATGAATTATCTAACAGTGGAAAATCAAGACTGAGGATGGAAGATTTGATCTAGTGGATAAACAAGTCCGAGCTTTTTTAATTAATGACAGCGGGATATTAGGTTGGTTTGTTGACAGAAACTGAGTTTGTATTACAATAATCAAAAGGAATTCACTTAAAGTGAACTAAATAGCTGGATATGCCACACGTAGAACATATAAATATAGAGGAAATAGTATATTTAGATACCTAGTTGGCCCATATCGCTTCCATTGTGGAGATTCCCAAGACCTAGGGACTCAAAATCATCTTTTTTTTCTGACATTCTGCGTTTTATGAGCCATTCACTTGAAGAACTGCTGTATATATAAAATTAATTATGTCTGGAAGGGAAACCATGAAAAGGATCAAGCTGGAGCTTCTTACAAACATGTTTTTGATTAGGTTCTGCATCTCAACCTTTCACTAAAAGATTTGATTAAGGGGCTCCTTATATGAACATGGATACAGAGGACTCTTACTTTTTCCGAATGAAGTGATTGTTCATGAGAAAAAAATTGTAAGATTAATATGTGCTTAAGTAATTCCTCAGTTGACTAATGGTATATGTTATAAGCTGAATGTAAGTCATCAAAGGAGTCATCCCTCCACCAGATGAAAAGGTCCACAGAAACTTATAATATAGTACAGCCTCGGCTGATCAAGAGAATCTGAATTACGTCAAGGTCAAGATGCTCTGGTTCTCAGCCTCACAGCTGCCAGACCATTTATCAACCACGTCAACAATGATTTAGTTTGTAATATCATCTCCACAATAGGTGAAAGGTCGCTTATAAGATTTGGGTGGTGACCTTGTAAGTCTATCTATCTTATGAGATCTTTCACTGTCATGACAAGGACCCGGAGAAATTGCGGATGAAGCCAGTGTTTGAAGTGGAAACTCTAGAAGAACAATAATAAAAACATGCTGGAGCATTCAAAGAGAGTTAGATTTTCAACAAGACATCACCGGCAGAGTCTCCAGAGAGTACTGCAAAGCTGAAAGAGAACCTGAAGGAGTCATTGTTGAATGGGCGAACTTCAGACACCCAGCCATTACAGTCTATTGCTCATGATCAAAAGACTGAAAGCTCTGGAAACCATTATTTCATCAAGCATGAGACAATTGCCTGGTGGGGGTGGGAAGGGCGATGAGAGTGGCATTCTTAAATATTAAAGTGCATAATATGCCACCGCAACGGTTTGTTTCTGATTTGGAAGACATTTGATGGCTCAGAGACGATAATATCAAGAGCTTACTACTCCTTGCAGAACCTCCGAACAACAAAACAGAGTTACTGAATACCTCGTGAAAGCTATATGGTGAACTACAGGACTTCGCTTACTTCTAGAAACTCTCTATTGAAGTAAGATAGATAATCTGGGGTACTTCTCCATCTGGAAGACCACCAAACGTGGCTATTACCGACCTGACAAAAACGCTGATTTCCTTTATTGGCAAGTATACGCGCCATACAGTATTGTAAGGAATGATCATATTCTCAGATCGCGGCTCCCATCGATTAAGAGTCTCGCATCGAAACAGAAGAATGGCACTAAATGCTACTTCAGCGAGTTTTTGTGAAGCTTCAACTATGAAAGCCTGGACAGCATTGATGAGAACAAGCACCGTAGCTTGATTCCATAGGTGAAGCGAGGGCAAGGCACCCCCTGAAAGATGTGCAAGGCTTTGAAAAATGAACATGTTAAATAGCGACTGATAGTCATTAGAGCGTCAAGTTGACGGAAACTATGGGCCAAGGCTAACAGTTAAAATACCAAGGCTTTGGCAAAAAAAATGATGCTTAACTTTCATAGTAAGTATTTTTATATGATAGCATGCAATGTTGAGAACCACAGACTTTCGAAAATAATATCGCAAATGTTTACCAGAGTGTGATCTTCAAACGGGTAGAACACCTCTATGACGATAAATTGATCAGTGAGCATATGCAAGCGTAGGTTTGATGCTCGATTCTATGGTTTGTTAATCATAATCCAGGCCAAACTGTGGATATACCATCATTTTAGGTAGGTCCCTTTATCATTATACTTGTGGCATCAATAAATTTGAGTATGCCAATATCATTCAAAACATTTTGCTATTACTTTGAATGAACCTTCGGGGTATCGAAAGGTCTGAATGTTTCATCTGCAACTCTCGAGTTCACGAAATTGGCACCATTAACCTTGCTGTCTAACAGAACATCTTGAGAGCCAGTCCGCGGGAGTCATTCTGTAGCGAAATATCCAAGATGAGTGAAGGCTCCTGTATTGTCTAAGCATTTTCGTAGAGAATCAGGCCATTCTCCAGAAGTCATCACAAGAAACGAGGACGAGTCATAGGGGATAGACGTGAAAATGTGTGAAACACGAACTTGGGGGGCTGAGATGATGTGAATTTCAGCTGCAAACGCCCTGGATGTAGGGAAATGTGGTAACTTAGACATCGAATTAGGTGGAATAGCTAAAGTAACATGATGTTATTCCCCGAGTAAAGAGCAATTGGACATTAAGCCTCACAGAATAGATCTAGATGAATGAATGAATGAATGTGGTCAAAGAATAGATTCCAACTGGAACGACACCTTAACCTAAATTTCTGCCACTTCTCACCGCCGGAGAAAGATGAATGACCAACAAAATTCCCCATGCAAATAATTAGAACTATGTAATCTTAATTATCTTCTACGCAGACAAACATTCTTACTCGTAGATCGCCGGGTACTTCCTGGTCTCTGGAAGGAGTTGCCGAGAAAATTGTCGCGCAGAGTCTTTTCTACTTGCATCTTCATGAACACGGTATGACGTCGACACAGAGTCTATTACACAAATCCTTCTCCCAGAGGGACTATAGACCATCACCCACTCACCTCAAAGATCGCTCAAATATCGAAGAACGAGGCCTTCTTGATTCTGGCTCCTAGTATTCAGTTTCCTATCACAATTCTCAATGAAGACTTCTCAAAATCTCGATGATGTTCGTGTTTGGCAGTCACGTGGTTCATGGAGAAAGAATAAGCTCCGAATTCTTGAGGCGTTTAGGAAAAGATAGAGGGAAGAGTTCTCATTTTCTACCGCCGATTGAAGGACCAAAAGACTTATATCCCCTTAGCCGATAAACCTTTGACCTAGCCGCATTAATCACCTTGCTGCAATATACTCAGCCCCTGCAAACGCTATAATCCGCTGCCACAAAGGTACATTTTCCAGTACAGCACGTTCCAAGAGGACCAACAATGCTCACACAAGTTGCACCCTTCGCCAAACACTGAGTTTGAGGACTTTGTCAGTAATTGTCTCTCAAATGTGAAATGTATGCCAATGGCGAGCTATCACTCCGGGAATACAAACCTTTTTCTTTCGAATGCAATGGGCATCGTCTGCAATGCCTGGTGCGTTTTCACACACTAAACCATCACAACAAGTACCAACTGGACCAGCGAATCCTGAGCAAAATGTTCCCTCAGTGAGGCATTGCTATGATTGATATGTTAGATTTTCAAAATTCGGCATCAGGGAAGGAGAGAAAGTGCTTGAGGAGGAAATACTGTACATGCATCTTCTTGAGGAAGAGTCACCGCGGTGATAGATGCAACAAGGAGTGCGAGGATACTTAGTGGTTGACCGAGCTTCATTTTTGTGTGAGAATTCGTAAAACGGTTTGATACTGACAATGAGAGAATTTATCGATGGGAAACTACAGAAGAAAGGGAGAATTATCTCACTCTTATATACTCTGAAGATGTCTTTCAACGCCTCATCGGTGTAATATTTTCATCAGCTGTTTATCAGCAGACTCGAGCTGAGCGCCTGCCAAGCGACTGCCAAGCAGAATTACGAGAGCCCCTTACTTCCCCGAGCTATGGAAATCATATGCATACCCGTTTCGAGTTTGTAGTACGTTATGCACCCCGCAAAATGTCAGCAGATCCGGGGCATCAAGGCCGGCGTTGACACTTGAGAGTGACGATAAACGGTACATAGTTCAGCTGGAGTCAATACCCGATTTCGATGATGACTGGAGATGGTATAGTGGTGAACCACGGTCATGCCCTGATAGCCAGCCGGCGTGTGGTATAGCATTATGTTCCTAGGATAGTAACCAGTTCTAGGTACCTCTCATCATGTGAACCTTTTCTGCTATCTCTTCAGGAATGTTCATTCTCTTGGTCAACTTCACGTACGCTTATGGACAATCGTTCATCATTGAAGCCAACACAGTCCTTTGCCACTGACAGTCACCAATTCATCATTTAGATCCCCGTGCCTATTCTGAAAATTTTATTACCTGGAACATGTATCATAAGATCACAGTTTTGTATATTATTGGGTCATAGTTTCGGAATAAGCCACTGCTTCCTAAGCCATTTTCTTTTGAAACGGACGACCAGCAGGCACTTTGCAACCCGCCGGAACATCAAAGGAAGGGCTCGCTCTCATTGTCAAAGTAATATGGATAATTTATCACTCACTCCTTCGTTCTTTGGAATCGGAAGTCGCCACAACTTGACTGACCACCATTGCCGCTTTCACTCTCTGTCGTGATTACAATGGAAAACATCCCTCCGTATATATATCTCTTTTCACCAGACACTTCATTATTATTCTATCCTCGATCAATGTTCCAAATCTTGATATCCATGGCTGTACCTCATCTTTTCCGTAAGAAAAAATTTCAATCCCTCAATTATCCACGATCATGGGGAAGTTCTGGTCTGGGACAGCGTAGTTCTCAAACCTCAACGTTGGAAATTGGGATGGAATTAATTTCTCTTGGGCTTTGTTTCCCTGGACTTTCGAATAGGTCTTAGCAACTCCCCTAAACTTTTGAGCTGGTCATAATCATATTTATTGGTGGCGGAATCCGCTGCTTGTAATGTGAACAACTATGCCTGTCTATTCCAGTGTTATGGGATATGGGCATGAAAAAACACGTGCGATGTTCGCGCTGCAGCTGAAGTCAGTCCATGTATGATGACCTTACTCAGCGATCAGTGCATTCTCATCTTGATGCCACAGTTCAAGCCAAATTTTGCGAGTGCAGGCTCCGAGGTCATTCTAGAATTAGTAACTACTGAGTAGAATGCTAGTTTCCAGATTCGAAAAATGCTTTTGACCACCTCTACAGGTAGTGTTTTCTACATTAGTACCGCGCGCTACAGGTCAAAATACAGGTTTGGGTCACCATGATCACATGATGATAGCATTACACTGCATTCACAAATCGACAGTGATGAGTTGATTGGTGCTGCAATATGTCGTCGTGAGAAATTTGTCTTTCTTTGGTTGGAATGACTTGGGCGTCGTACGAGTAAATATACCTTTGCGCACTTTTAATGCAATATCTGAAGCCCCAAACGCTCTTCGCTATACCAATTGATGTGCTGCAACGTTCGATCTTTTTTCAGAACTGTTAGTACTGTACTGAGGTTTTCATCGCGAATCAAAGGCGTCAACAAAACAACGATTCGAAGGTCGAGTCTAAATTTAAAGAGTCGATAATGGTCGGAGTGTGCTTCAAACAGGTTCCACCCGATCCATCGACATCTCCTTCATCTCGTGAGCAGTTACGCGGGATTTGACCACAGGTCAGCCTTAAGCGTGCTTCGGCTTACTGTTAATACTGACTGCGGATTTTTGTGCTTTATATACATCACACTCCCTATTAACAATACTGGAAGGTAAAACTCTGTGCTGTCTATTCCGAAAGAGATTGTTACTATTTGAGACGTACATTTAATGCTAGCTCATGCCAGGAATGTTCTGGAAGACTAGGCAAAATTCACAATTGACCCCAAGTATCACACAACAATCTCCACACTCGCAAACGAGTAGATCTAGACCACGGCAAAAAAGAAGACACTCAGAGGCTATCAAGACTAATACTTCTCACGGTCCATATATATTCAAATCAAAGACCTGGCATGTATCTAGCGGCAGGAAGGATAGTCTTTTGATTGATCAATTGAGCTAGACTCTACCTGAACTTTCATTCGATGTCTGTGAGACTAATCAATATCAAGATTCTCTCCAACAAACAATCTGTACGTATTTTCTTTTTGACATGCCTCAAGTTGAAGCTGACTTGATTCCATAGCTGATGATCTCATGAATGAAAGGTTTAGGAGAACGAACTTGAACACCGGCCAAAGACACTTCAAAGACTATGATAATTATGATTGGGCGCATCAAGGGGTGTGGTAACTTGTAAGACATTTTCAAGCTTGCGATTTTACTATTTGTTGGCAGTTTTTAAACTTGTGAATTATTGTTTTGCATTTGCTCTTCTTAAACTGTCATGTTATCTTTCCTATCCTCATATAATTTATCATTTTTCCTTAGCCGGCTACACCTATCTAATGTATAACCTCCTGTTCCGTTTCCTCCCTTGTTGATTTGCTATCTATTTACCAGATACACCCACCAATCAACATCCATTAGTGGAGATGACCCAAAAGCAACTCTACCAAGGTCCCGGGTGGACTAGATAGATTTACACCTCACAAGCAAATCAAGGTTACCAGATACTACCTCACCGTTGAAGCGTATCTTCTTGAATATACCAACTACATAAGTGCTTTTTGGGCACATTGAATCACCAGTCTATCGTAGTATTTGCTCGCTCCTGGAATGCAGACGCTCATAGCTTCTTTCCACCAAATTATGCAAACTTCATAACATGTATTCCAGTCTTGCACAATCTAGCTGCGACAAAACAAGCTACAGTCGTAAGAAGCAACGTTCCGCAGAATGCTATGGTAGACACATATCCTGAACTCAAAAGTATCTTTCCAGCAACTGGTGTACCTACCAAAAGACCTAAACCAGCAATTGCAAATGTCATGCCCATTCTTGTTCCTACCACTCCCAAGTGTGGAGACAAAGAAACTATGACGGTTGGTGGAATTGACACGAAGCATCCTGTTGAAAATCCGTAGAGGATAGCAAATACCACGATGCTGCCAACAGAATGAACTCCAATCCAACCAAAAGCTACGATGCCTGCGATGAACGTTCCTGGTATGATGATATTAAGAGGTCCGAGTTTATCTGCAAAAGTAGTTGGGGATGATGCGGCCAAAGATAGATGCTGCATTGATGGTGCTTAGCATGTAGAATGCCGAGTTTGAAGACATGATTTCATCATCTATGGCATAGGATGAAATGTAGTAGAAAGGAATATTGAGACCCATGAATCCAAAAAAGAGACCAATGGTAAACAACAAGTATGGTGTTTCTTTGAATGCGGCCAAGTCTATTAGCTTTCGCTTTTGCGCGGGCTTTACACGCATCTTCATGATACTCATGGAGATTGAAAGAGTGGCGAGGAAGATAAATCCGAGGACTCTTGTTGTCCAGCCGAAGCCAATCCTTGGCTGGAGATTATGAAAAATTATTGGGTAAATCACACCACCTGAATATGTCAGCTGCTGGCAAATCGAATGCTTTCCGCTCTTGAAAGATCTATCTATCATGGCATGAAGAACTCAGAAGAATACATACCAAGAGAGCTTCCGCTAGCAGCAATTCCAGTTGCGAAAGCCTTCCGCGTCGAGAAATAAGTAGAAACGATGGCAACACTAGGAACGAACAAACATCCCAAACCAACTCCCATACAGACTGCCTGGGCGAGTATGACTTCCCAGTAAGTTTTGCAGATAGATGTCATCATCATACCGAAGACAACCAATAATGTCCCGGTAAACAATAAAGGACGGAAGAGACCAGCATCTAACAAATGGTTAGTTTAAGGTGATCATTGAGGGGATAAAAGGTGATAACCTACCGAAAAGTGGACCAGTGATAACTCCTATGAGTAAAAGCAAAAATGCTTGAATGGAACCAATCCATGAAATATTGGACGGTGATTCGTGAGATAGTAAATCACTTTCATAAAAAGTTTGGAATGCACCAAACATATTTACTATCCCCCTATTTTCATTATTAACCATACATTTCTTTTTCATCCACATGATTAACTGAATTCTAGACATACCAAGAATTGAAAAACAGGAAAAAGCTCCCAACTACTTGAAGCCATGCCAAAAGTCCACCATTTGGGATATCAGCTTGGAAATTTGGAAGAACCTGAGGAAGTTCTTCGGCAATGATTTCCGATTCATAACCAGACGATTTCTCTTCTTTTGATTCAACGGATTCTCCAACCAAAGTACTTTGATAGTGGTCGGTTGATATTTGGTCCATTGGGAAATTGATTGAACCTGTTTGCGACAGTTCTGATTGGTTGCTTTATGAGGTTCGTTGTGCTTTTTGAGAGACGTTAGTGTTAATCGAGCTTCATCGAGTAAATATAGGGGCTTGCTTTTCTCTTATAGTCAAACCGTGTAGCTCAGAAGTTACTAAATTAGCAAACTTATAACCAAACCGCATTCTTCAAAGCGCGGATTGGTACAAAAAAGCCGCGGATGTTGCGGCAGGATCTACTAAGATCTTATGTCCGCCAATTGAGTAGCGCGAAGATAGTAAGATAGCCGCGATATACGCCGAAAAGTAATTCAGAAGCCATAAAGAGTGGCAATGTGCTATGAGAATTCAAAGGGGGAGGCTCATCATCTAGTTAGACTCTGGGAAAGGAAATGATGTTAAGCCCGAGATTTGTATCGGCAATTTGATAAAAAACGGAGAAGGATCCATAACAGCATTTAAGAGATGATAGATATTATATAAAAGAGCGAGAAGAGGATGGAGATATCAGTACGTTTTTGAAAGCGATATCGCGATGTGTCATTGAGAGACCTATTCAGTTCAACATATGTCCTTTGCACTACCTCTGTTTATTTTTGTTCTAGTCAGCTATCTGTATTGCATCATCATGCAGGGTAACAAAAGCCGTGGCTTCATGCCAAACAATCGGTATCTTAAGTTAGGGCCATGGCGATCAATGATAAATCAATACAATAGTTGGATTTGAAGATATCAATACGGCTAATGATCAAATATAGTAATAATGCCGCACTATTGGTCAATGGTTAATGCGATATGATACGTGCAGCTCCATGCATAAACTGAACAGTTCGAAGATTTAATGTTGGAAGGAAACACATCGCATATACCACATTTCTACCAAACAGAGCCTCAAATAATTGATCATTTGTGGTTCAAAAGATCAAGGTGAAAAACTTTACTGCATTTGATAGTCGTATTTCTCGACGCGGCAGGCGAAGGCCCTAGAGGCAGGAATATCGCGGCGTCAGAGAAAGGTTGTAAGCATCATCGTTAAGGAGAGGCAGCCCGATAGAGTTCATGATTTTGGACCTTTCTCCTTTGGTATCACTCAACCTGAAGTCATCTTTATTTCAACTGGCTCTTGGAATATCTTGAATATCTTCATTTTCCGGAGGGGAGTTTTTTTGAGCCCATAAATCTGTCTCCCAAATGACGGTGAGAATGGGTTAAAGAGAGAATCTTGGTAAAGCTGAATTACAGAAAAATCCAAGTCGAGGAAAGATCCACCAGGTGCTTGGTCTGCAAACTGAGAAATGTCACTCTTCTGTATTTGAGCATGAAAAGCAGGAGCCTCATCATCGCCCGTTAAGCTTATAGCAGTTCTATCGGTTGATACAGAACTCAATAGAGGGAGTTGCATAGCGGGCGAATGTGATGAGATTCTCTACAGCTGCTCCACGTAGATATTTTGACAAACTCCGGCAGCACTGCCCAACTTTCCAGCCATCAACCATACCAAAAACAACTTGAACTAACAAATTGGAAGATAAGCCGGTTTCGAATTTAGAGGAAAATTTCCGTGGTCCTGAATATATATTGAGCTCACATAGATCGCATATATCCAAAAATAAACATTGGGAAAGGAAAAGAAAGCAGACTTGAGAATGAGTAGAGGATTAAGTAAAGCATCAATCAAGCTCAATCTGTCGGAAATTCACAAGAACTTACTGTTCATTTATTCAAGCTCATCATCTTCCGTGTCCCAATTTTACCCCTCTACCTCTTTCACTCCCACAACACCCCATGTTGTTTCCTCAATTTTCAAAGGATTAATCCAATCAATATGTTTTCAGAAAAATTTCCCTTGCTCACTCATCCTTATCCGCAGCTTCATGCAGTAATGGAGGTTCAGAATTTAGCCAAGTTTGTACCACCACTCCATTGTCAACCAACTGCCCATGATCTCCTACTTGTGGCTCTTGAATCTAAGCTCGGTCACATCTGAATACATATCTCGAAGGCGAAGGACTCACCTGAAGCTCGTGTATGTATGCCTAAGCGCGGCGAGTTTCTTCACTAGCTGGATGCGTAAAGCTAGATGTAAGAATCATGACACGTGTTCCTGGGCTAAACACCGCTATGCCAAAAGAGGGGAAGATTGAAAACAGGGCTCCAGGAGTATGCAAGTCTTGAATGCCAAATGCTTGCAGACACTGTGGATAAGCCGGGGATTTGAGAAACGCTTGGAGGGAGGCATCATCCCATTATTCTAGATTATGGTCAGAAGAAACAGAAAACCAAGATAATAAAAAAAGTCACGACCAGCCGGCAGTAAAAAAGAACCTCCTCAAAATTGTCGATATTTCGACCAGATCTTGACAATAGATAGCCCTTTGTGCTCATGAGTCCGCTGAGCGAGACCTGCCAGCTATCTGGTTCATCTTCAATATACTTATTTAGTATAGGTAAAGACTTTTCGATGGAATCAAGCATCGAGCGCAGCTTTGCACTCTTACACATGTATCCATGATTTGTACTGCTTGTGTAATGCATGATAGTGCCTGTGATGTTTTATGGGATTAGATGAATCATATCTGTATTTGATTCAAGAATGCATGTAGAAGAGGAGATTGGCCAAATGAATATCTAAAATGAATAGTGTGATGATTAACTAGTATAGTTATTGGAGTAGCATAATTCTCGAAGTATCTTGCAACTGCATGATGTGAATAGGCTCAGTGGTGGCGAGAAGCGGTGAGTGAAGAGGCGAACTAAAAGGGGGGCTAGTCTTAAGTCTGCAAACTAGAAAATCAATCAGGTTTTGGCCAAAACTCGAGTTTTTAATTCCAGTAGCCTTATGAATCTTGCAGTTGATGAGTAGGAAATGAATTCCACTCCTTGTAGCCCTCTTAGCCAGAGATGTTAAATCATAACCTGGAAAGGTCTTCTTTGAATTCGTTTGAGGTGGGTCGGTCTATAAGGTAGTTACTTACGTAATTACCCACCTCCGTATCTTACGTAATTGCCTGAACTCCAAGGCCAAATGATAGTTCGTCAATGGTGAGTACACCAATGGGTGCACGGACTCATAAAATGTTAAAGTGTTAATATTTATATATATTAAAATGCAATTTTTCGTTTTATTATAATACTATAAATTGAATCTTCAAGATTTTTATAATCTTTAAAATATATTATATTCTTTATGTATTTTTCTATAAAAAGATAGAGTTTTATAAAAATTGATATATATTGAGATTAGTATTTTAAAAATGAAATACTTAATATTATTTTTTATTAAAATCCATTAAGCATATTTTCGTTTTATAAGTTCGTACACCTATTAATAATACTCCGTATATAGAACACCAATAAGTATATAAATTCATAAAACGAAAATATGCTCAATGGATTTCAATGAAAAATAATATCAAATATTTCATTTTTAAAATATTAATTCTAATATATATTAATTTTTATAAAACTTTATCTTCTTATAGAAAAATATATAAAGAATATAATATATTTTAAAGATTACAAAAAATCTTAAAGATTCAATTTATAATATTATAATAAAACGAAAAATTGCATTTTAACATATATAGATATCAACACTTTAACGTTTTATTAAGTCCGTGCATCCACTGGTGGAACTACCTGGTAAATATCTTTTGCTACCTTGAGATGTGTTCTAACATTCTTGACCCCCCACAACCATATGCATCAACAGCTCTTACGAGTGTAATGATAGACTGTTTTGTACAGCGTGTGTATTTGTTAAAGCGATCTAACTCCGTTGAAGCGCGCGCGCTAACCCATATCAACCTATCGATTTTCACCTTCATAGAATTCATCCTCAATCACCCCTAAAGAATTTGATGATCTTAATCCTGCACACGTAGAAGCCCCGACATATGCAAGGCTGGCTACTTCAATGTCCTTTCTTTCACAAACGATTCTAGTTTTCAGAGCGCAGAGCGTTGGAAAAGCCACCACTACCCCCCGCTCTTCCCCCCTAAAATCTTGCAATTGACTGCTCGAGTGACGATGTCTAGGATTGCCACAATTCGGCGGCACACATTCTTTCCGCCTGTCACTGGAACACTTAGGCTTGGAGAATTGGCTGTGGAACTGAAACGCGCTTAATAATCCTCGTTTGTACCACACCACACAATAACTCTGCAGGTAATGAATCAAACGGCAACATCTGCGCAGACAGGGTAGAAACGTAGTGCATTAGGTTCCCAACGAGTGGCAGAAGAATGCTCGATTCGAGCTCTATCGTGATAGCTTTGGCAACTCTTATACTATTTATCACTCTCTTCCAGGTAATCTTTGAAATCACTCTTAACTGTGGGAAATGGCGGTCTGCGACATCACTGCAGTCTCCTGATACATCTGGAGGCTCCTCGTACCTGTGTCATTGAAGCCCTGTCTTTGACGTCTTGTGCGAAGTCAGAAGCCTGAACATTTCTCGCTGTATACCTGTCTGCAGGAAGGAAGGCCCTGGATGCGACACAAACCAATTGATGACAATTAGGTCTAAGACATGTCTGTTTGTGGCCCGCAAAGATACAGACACCGCAATTTTTGGCAATCTTTCAAAAGGATCATAGTACGACTGGATATGCCCACCATCCTCCATCTGCCTTGATGAATCGTAGGTACTTTTTCAGACTCTGCAGTGCTATCTCATCCTTTAGTTATTTCTCTCCAGGTTGTTTTTTACTTGGGTATCCGCCGAGAAGTGTACCGTATGGCAACATACCAATATCATGTTCCGTACACACTGATGCAAGTTGGTCACGCATGTGGCAATCATGATTAGGTGAGAAGTATACTTGGTCTGTTACAATCTTGAACCATTTATTGCAGAAGATGAAGACTTGCGGCATCTGCATTTGTCATTCCACACATGTCAATTTTTTACCCTTGTTTCTGCAAAGTTTGCAAGCTCTCTAGATCTCGCGAGAATGTAACTTCTGGACTGTATAATTTCATCCGCTATCTTTTTCGCGTTTTGCTTATTATTGCCATGGAAAAATATTCTGGCATTCTCACCTTGCTCCCATCGAATATTTCTCATCCTCTTCAATGCAAGATCCACGCCTACTTCTACATTTTCAAATGCTGTCATTCCTTTTTCCGACGAACATCTCTCCGTGAGTTGCGTTGAGCTTCCCATTACAAGCTCTATTTTGGTTAGTAACCTAAATTACAACGAAATAATCGTAACTTGCCTAATGTGCCATAATAATTGACCATATCGAACCAATTTAATACCATTTCAATTACTACTTGACAGTCAGTGAATACGTTTGAGATACAGTACCAAACTCATAGGTACTCACAATCAATCCATCTTCTGGCCAATGCTTCCACATCGACAGTTTGATCATGTCCTCTAATCAGCCATGATCCCGAGGCCATGCGTGGAATGTCCAGGAAAACTCCTCACGAGATTTCGCTCTTGCTCAAGTTCATTGTTGTAGCCCGTTTGTCTTCTCAAAATTCGTGGATTTAAATGGATCATGGTAATTTGGGTCCGGTGAGATCTGGGAATGTCAAAAATGTATATCGATGCATGTACCTGACGTCTTTGCGCAACTCTCCCGTTTGCTTGGTCAGCATGCAGTGGTATATCACGAATACTGCTCAATATACACTGAAAAGTCAACTGGAGTGAGCTCTTGAAACCTTATCAAATTAGATATCTTCCCACGGGTTTAGATGTCAAACTTGTTCATTTCCGCCTTCGCTCCATGTTCCGTGTCACAAATACCCTGTTAAGATTTCATCCTTACATACCGATGCATGTTGAGTATGGCGATAAAGTCCCCAATCAAGGCCTCACCTTCATGTAGATGCCCTTCACCGTGTGGTTTATGGCAATTTTAACAATCAGCCACGAAGATAGATTGATGAGATTGTGACAATCTTTTTCTGCTTCTGGGCCATTTATGATGTTGGTTCATAGATTCCTAGGGCCGGCTTTTGGTCCTGTTCAATCATGGTCATATTAGTTTCTCCTCATTCCTACGCTATGCAAACTCGGCCGGCATAATTTTGAATTATTAGCTTCCAAATCTGGAATATGGGTTTGGGTTTTAGTCTCTTGTAGTGATTGGCTATATGTTATTCTTTCTGGAGTCTCTCATAGTTAGGGCTGCCGAATCATTTTGAATATAAACTAGAGATTATCGAGTTCCACCATTTTCACACACGGCCCGCTAACGTCATCCATCTCCTTCCTTTCTTCTTTGCCCTTTTCCGTCTCACATCATACATCTGTTTGAAGTTCCACTTTTTAGTAAAGCAGATTCATGATATTCCCAGTTTCAGTTCGTCATTATAAGACTACTGGATCCCTACGATATCAGAAATCGAGAATAGATACCAATTTAAACAAATGATTCATGAGTCTCGACCCAGCAAAGATAAAAAGCTCGATATACAGTCGTGAAAATCTTCAGTCAAAGTAGTTCTGGTACCTTAAAAAAGAAATCTTCAACAACTGCGAGTCCTAAATCTTGATCTATAATACAGATGATGAGAACCCAAGTAGAAGGTTCGCCTCGTTGTATTTGATAGTCAGCAGTCTCAACATTCGAGTTAGCTGTGTTCATATACTTTATTTCTACATGAAACTCAGCACCAGTTGCATGATCAACTCTTTCCTCCTTCCCACTTCCCCCTTCCCTCTACAATCTACAAGCGCAATGGCACAATCTTCAAAAGACCTGATAAACATAGAGTATATAATAAGTGGACACAACCACCCAAGCAAACAAATACTTTAGCTTACCCCCAGCATACGTACATACGTACATACGTACTAAAGACCTCAATACCATGATCCATTCCCTCTTTCGAAGTTCGAAGCTCAGACCCCTAGCCCCGAGATCCCCGCACAGTACCTACCTACCTACCTACCTATCTACCCAGCCGCCCCTCCCTTAAACCTCGCTTATCCATTCATTCATTATCAGACAGCCGCAATAGAATTCCCAGAAACAAAACATCCAAAGAAAATATACATCTACAGAGTCTCCATTTTCCAGAAGCATTCTTTTTCATCACTTACGTACCGACGTACCTACGTACCGTACCTATTCATGATACCATGATAAATAAAACAATGATGAATCATTTCTATTTTCATCTCCATTTTTGCCAGCCAGCCCCTTATACCTTACATCCTCCCCAATCTAACCGCATCAAGCCCTACCCAAACTCACCGACTCCATCCTCCAAACTCCTGTCCACCCAAAAGTAACTCTCACCAAAGTCCCCCTCTCCCCCCCGCCAAGCCACCCCTCGTCACGAAACAACAAACAGGGAACAACCATTGTGTTCCAGTTCCAGCCGTGAGCTCAAGAATAGACACTGCGTCATATTACCATGCTACAATGTAAAGGAGAAATCAAAGGAAGTAGAAATAGGTTGAAGGAAGGTAGAGATATTTGGAAGGTTTGAAATGGGGAATTGGTTACTCACTCGATAATCCCCCGATCGATATTTTGTAGGGTTGGTCTAGAGTTGGAGTACACTTATCAAGAGTCTCTCATAGTTGGTGAACGAATGAGATATTCATACAGGCGTTATATGATGTATCGAGATTAATTCCATAATCTCACGTCATAGGAGAACTCTTGGGCTTGATCATGGCTTTGATCCTGTGAAAAGGCAATGGTCTAAATTCGTTGGGGGCTTCGCAAAAAGAAATGGATCGAAAGTATGTTCAATAGAAAGACAAAATTATATACACTGAAGGTTCAATAATTATCCAACGTGATAGCAAAAGCTAAGTCAGCCCCGGAAAAAAATTATTGAACCCCAACTCCCAAGCTTCCACAATATTTACATCTTTCCCCCCTTTTGATAAAAAGTTCCACATCCCCAAATAACATATACATTTGTTCATCCTCATATGCCTACTTCATTTAGAAAAATGTTCCGGTCAAGGCCTTGACAAAATTTTGCGCTACCAACTTTTGAATAGCTTGACCAGGGTGATAATTGTCATACCACAAACATGTTGTACCATCAGAATTCGTGCATGTAGCATCTGTAGCATTGTAGGCAGCTGGATTCTTTAATGCGGTGTAGAATGACTCGGTAGTATTGAAGATGTTTCCTGTAACACCACTGTTGGCAGTCTTAAAGGTAGATAAACGAGTTACGAGATCGGCATTGTAGGTTGAGATGTTTCCACGGACATAATCCACGTTCTGGGTGGTTTGCCCGATGAACACGGGTGCTTGGTCGAATGGAGGAATGGTGAACAGTGTGAAGTATCGAATACCAGCATCATATAAGATCTGAAGTTGAGCAAAATATTGATCCAAGATCTTGTCGAATGGTGTAACAACTCCATCCCAGAATGAGTTTCCAAACATCATTGATACCCAACCAAACAACAGCCATAGTATTATCCTCGGTCCAAGCAATAGTTGAAGCATTGTGTGCTGTGTATGTCTGGAATTCATTGACTTGAGCGATGAGATCATGAGTTGCCCCTCGCACAAGGCTCTTGTCAGTTGTCGCACCGTATTCAGCATAATCGAAACCAAGGACCAGGGAACTGTTAAGTTGTGTGGCGACAACCCCAAGCCATCCCAAACCACCGTCCGTTGTTGTTCCAGGGAGAGAGACACCAAGTGGATTTTCAGCCGAAGGGTTATTGGCACCGCCATACCAACCATCGGACGAATATGAATCACCGCTAGTGAATTGTTAGTAGTTTATCTTCCAGATGATCCTTAAAAAACTCACAAAACCATGAGGTATTTGGTTCCGGAAGATGCGGCGGTGCTTGAAGTAGAGGCGCTTGTAGTAATGAAAGAATTACTAGTCGCAACAGCAGCTTGAGTTGAGGGTCAGAGCTAGGTGTGGAACTCAGAGCAGTTGGAAGAGCTGGAAAAGTGGTGGTAAGTAAACTTGCACTGGAAGACGATACATTGCTTGAAGCAAGAGTAGGTGATTGAGTAGAAGTAGCAACTGGTTGTTCAGAAGTTGTCTGCGTGGAGACTGGCGCCACGGAGCTTGTTTTCTTGGAGGTTGCGAAGGTAGTTGAAGAGCCCTTTTCCTTGGATATGGTCGATGATATTGGGATGGTCGAGTTTGAGGATGGCAAAGCAGCTGTCGTTACAGGGGCAAGCGCAGAACTTGAGGCGACTACAGATGAGGCAGTTGCAGTACCTTCAACACATTGATAATAGAATGCATTTTGAGATTGACAAACAGCACCCGAAGCACACGATGTTGAACCGGTGAAGCCAGTACCTCCACATTGACCATATAATGCCACTTCTGCGGCAGACGAAGCGGAAAAAAAGATACCAGCCGCCAGCGGCAAAGCTTTTGAGTGAATAAAAACCATATTTTGAATATGTATATAGAAAAGAACGTGAACTTTTTTCCCCGTCAACAAGCGATACAAAGATTGAAAACGAAAAGCAAACAAGCAATACTGTTGTAGAAGCAACAAAACGTTCAAAAACGTTCCTTAAAAAGAAATAAGAAATAAGGAAAAAGAAACAAGAAAAAAGTAGATCGAGTGATCAAATGTAACTAACTACCTAGGTAATTTATGGAAGAATTGCAAGAATTGCAAGAATTCCATATTAACCCACCTTGAATGAATGGATTGAATGGATGAATTGAAAGGATGGATGAATGATTGACAGATTGACTGATACATTCATCTGATTAAGGGTCATGATGAATGTCTGCAAACACACATTTTGACTTTATTTGCAATATACTTCAGACGAGTAGAGAGATGGATGAGTTAGATGGATTACTCCGTAGATGGTTTATGGTAAGGATGACAAGGATGGTTTGGATGAAAGGATGGATGGATGGATGATGGATGGATGATGGATGGATGATGGATGAATGAATGGATAAATGGATAAATGAGTGGAGAAAGGCCAAAGGAAAGAGAGAAGAAAAGGAAAGGAAAGGAAAGGAAAGAAAAGAAAAGAGTCAAGGATGGATGTTTACCTAACCAAGATTCGGAAGGTTGGGCAGCTAAACTGATTAAGTACTAGCTTAGGGGATGAGGGTGACAATTACCGTATGGGCTGTAATCTGTAGAGCGAAAACGTCCACGGGTATAATTGGTCTGTGCAAAGTGGACGATGCAGAATAGTGGATCGTAGATACTGCAGACAGGCAGGCAGTGAGTGGCGTGAAGTGGTGTGGCGTAGCTAAATAGATGAATAGAGTACGAGTACAAGTAGAGAAAGCTGGAAGTAGAATAACGATGATATTGATTGATTGATTGATTGATTGATGGACCACCACGGATAGATGGATGGATGAATGGATGAATTAAGGGAAAGTGTTGATTAGGTAAGGAAGCTTAATAATAAGCTGCAGGTGACTCGACTTGATTCGACTCGACTCGACTTTCACTCTACATCACTTGACTTCATCTCACTGGACTCAACCCAAATCAACTTCACATCACCTGACTCGACCGAATTAAGTGGACACATGCTATCCATGGATGCTAGTAACCGTTTGACCTCTGATTGAAGGGAAAATTATCAAGACTCCACGGAGTATTCTTTCTGTGCTTGACCCATTACGAAACGTGATACCCATGCCAAACTACCACCCTACCACCCGACCATCCGACCATTCCACAATATACAGTGCAGTACCTACCATACGGGACCTCCGTGAGCGGTTGACGTATCCATACTCCGTACTTACAGTACAGTACTGTCCTGTCCTGTACAGACTGCACAGTAGATGTATGCATGCATGTCGTACCGGACCAAAAAGAAACACCATCTCCATATTATAATCATACAGTAGGTAATCCCAAAGAACGAACTCGATCACTAAACGAGCCGTTGTTCCGACCCTTTGTCTTTCTTTCAATACTATGGAGACGATGATGAAGGATGATGATCCGAATACCTAGGTATGCATTTTACTTCAAGATCTGAAAGAAGAAATGCTTGGTTGGGTTTAATCATAGAGCGAGCCTACACACACACATACAGCGGCAGTATCTATCTCATCATGTCACCTGATAAAGCCCCTCCTACCCCCTCGATTAACCAGACTCTAGTCCAATTAATCAATGCGTACTCTGTATGTATGTATAGCTTCATTCAACCATGAAATCCAAATACCCAATCAAAAAAAAAATGAAAAAAATAAAAAATAAAAATAAAATAAAACTCCATCAACATCCAACCCAATCAAGATGGGGATAATTCAGAGACTTCAAAACTCAACTCAATTTTCCAAGCCTTATTAGCCTTGTCTACCCAGCCCCTCATCTTCCATTCAATTGCCGGCGCGGTACTTGGAGATACAGTAAGTCGATCCGGACGGTACTCTATGTTTGTAGGTAAGATCTGACTACCATGTATATCATATGTGTGTGGCCCGTTGCCTAAATCCTAAATTGATTGACGAACGACAAGAACTCCACATAGTAATCATGATGATGACGATGATGATGATGACGATACTGTGATACTAGTACTGTAGCGCTCTCTCCAAGAAAACCTTCAGAAGTTCTCGCGTAATCCGTCCACAGACCCTTTTAGTCCCTCTCATAATTTGGGGGGAAGGGGGCGGAAGAAGGGGGGCACTGAGCAGTAAACGTACGATGCTGCTGCTGTGATTGACCTTTGATGGTACTTACGTACGTACTATTGATGCACAATTTTTGGCTTCTGAATAGTAGTTGGTGTGCTTTTTCTGCATAGCATTTGATTACATGAGAGTACAGTACCCTACACCAATCAAGCAAGCCAGCGGTACTTAGTTATCAGAGTACCACTAAGCATATTCATATCATTCATATCATCCCCAGATAAAATTCCGAGAAGATTGAGGGAACCCTGATCGTTGGTTTTCCTTTTTCTCTTCCACAAGGCTTCTATTTAAGTCTTATTGTCCTCAAGTCTTTCATAAGCCTTGAGGGAGTATTCTTTTAATACAAACTGAGGAATATTGCATAATAAGAATATCATACCTTGGTAACATTTTGTGATTATCGAGCGGCATCAAAAGCCGTTTCTTGGGTGACATTCGAAGCGAGATGAGCTCACAAGCCCTATATCTTACAGGGACAATACCATAAAGAGGGCGATCATTATAGTGATACTGAGCGATATAGACTGGACTGTACTATATCACTCCAAACGGTTTCCAAAAGAACATCCAGCTCTGGGATGTTGTTTGTATTGGACCATAATAAATGGAAATCATTTAACGTTACCCATCCTATCTATGCAGCATGTTAATGTTTCCTGTGATGGGCCACCAGAGCAGTTCGTATGGTGGAAAAATCAGATGGTGTATGCGGTTGAATTCAAACTTCGAACAACTACTACCTAAATCTTTGTAGGTACTCGAGAGTATGGAAACCTCTGATTCCTATGAACCAAAAAAAAACTCAGAATCTTTGCGGATTTCAACTAAGACCAGGCTTCAAAGATTCTTTTGACCTCTAGATATTTTGGACCTCCAAGTGCGTATCTAGAAATGGGGGTGGGGAAGGGGAAAGGGAAGGGGAAGGGGGGCATGATTATCATTTGACTGCAATGACAAGAAATTTCAATGTTGAGATGTCGAGATGTAGAGATGTCTAGCAAGCTTTATGAAAAACTAGACGTAAATCAATGCCAAAACTGTGGACATCAAAATGCATAAATACGAAGGAATGATTCAAACCCCGAACAAGAATGTCTTGCCAAGGCGACTCAGGCTTAAGATACAAAAGCTGATATCTTTGATGATGTTCAAAGACGGTGGGCGATGAAGGATATGAAAGAGGGCAAACCGGGGGAGAAATAGAAGCAAATTCTCTTCCCACAAATTTATACCAAGAGCTCAAGATATTCGTCAAGATGTTCGTCAAGTCTGCGAAGGATAGATAGATACACTGGACGAAATGGGATGAGATGGGATGAGATGAGATGAGATATCCTGTAATGATGGTTGCAATACGTTTGAAGCAGGCGAATCTTCAATTGGTCATATTCCCAGGAACCTTGGAACTCATCAGCACTGCACAGGAACCTTGCAGTAAACCGGGATATGATTTAGAATCAGCACCAAGATCTTGATTTCGCAATCAATCGCACGGTATAATAAATTGGTATCTGATACTGAAAACCTTAAGATGAGAGAATGGAAATTCTTCGAAGACTTCTGAAGATTTCAAAGATAAGTCAAAGTAAGGAGATAGGTAGGTAGGTAAGTACCTAGGTAGGTAGTATGGTTTTTTGTCAGGGAACCTTCCATGGATGACTAGGTGAAATGATTGTATAGGTAAGTATCTTACTATACAGTCAGTCAGTCAGTCAGTCAGTCAGTCAGTCACTGCTTTCTTCATGAATCATGAATCTCCAAATGTGCAAAAATGTGCCAAAATAGACAACGACGCGGCCAAGAAGTCGAGTAGCAGATATATTTCAGTGACACGCGCCAAGGAGAACCGAGAATAGTTCAAAGCTACTTGATAGCAAGCATTTCAACATCCAACTAATCACTTTTCGTAACAAGCTTTGGCTAAACAGTCAATTGCCAGTTACCATCGCAAAAATGAACCAATGAACAAGCAAGACCAGATCCAGTGCCAGAAACTTGAAAAATAAGAGTATTTAGCGCTGCTGAGAAGTCGGTTTTGATTGTACGGAGTAGATTGGACGCTGATCAAAGCATACAGAGGTATTCGAATATGAGTCTGGGAATCATATACGGAGTATACTCCGTATAAATAACTTTAGGAGAGTATCGAACCATTCCTACGGTTATCCTCGACGTCACGACTCACCAAGGAGATCATGAGTCGTAGAAAAGATTCGTGTACAGTATCTAGAAAGTGCTTGTAAATATCAATGCAATATGAATGACTTTTTAGCCTCTCATCGTTACCAAACATCATCCAGCATCATTGATTTGATTGCTCGCTCCACTTCCCGCCGCCGAACTTGAATGCCATGAATCTGGGAAAACTTAGACCAGATCAGATCATGCACGAATCCCTCAGTCCTCCGTATGTACAAAGTAGGTAAATGTGAATACCTATTACGTTCTTGCCCAGACGTATACGGGGTAAGGAACATGAAGAAGATATTGATCGCACAGTCAACCATCAGTGGACCAGTGAAGCAGTGAGTGAGTGAGTGCACAGATTCACAAAATCCATTCCCGGCTTCCAAGACTGATCATTATTTCACAACCCTCAACCCTCAATCTTCAACCCTACATACAACCTGGACTTAATTAATTGATTGATTTGCTTTGCTTTGCTTTGCTTTGATTTGCTTTGATTTGAAATGATATAATAATCTCATCATTCATCCCGTCTCATCCTTTGATTTGCACTACTCCGTAAATGAAACCCATCCCGCATCAACATGATCAAGCATGGGATACTATCATTGGTATGGCAGTTCCAAATCCTACACCACAGTACTGTAATACAGTCGTAAATGTTGTGCGAATCTCAAATAATAAATCAACATTGATGTCGTTATACATCTTCCCTGTAACGTACAGTAATGACAAACCTATTTCTCAAATCATGCATAGGGGTCTAGAATGTCTGGAACCAATCGATCCTTACGTACTCCTTCTGCTGCATGCGCCGAACTGGGGGGTTTTTTTTAGTGAACGATGAGGGTCGGTCTTCAACTCCAATGAGGTAAAAGATTGGCTTTTGCATCACGTACAGACGGCATATAGTAGAACAGACGGGATAGATCATAGGACAGACAGTACTCGAGTAGTTCGTTCGAGTAGATATGAGATATTGGGGACGGTATGTTGTATACTTAGTCGTACTGTAGGTATGGCATACGGAGGAGTACTATAGTATCATGATACTATCATCATGCATGTGAACCTTAAAGATGTGATTCTCGGAAATTATGAAAATGATCCATGTTTTATAATTATTTGAAGAAATGGCGATATTTTTTGCAAGAATAGATTAATTTATTGGGAGTAATATGGGTGTGATGGGTGTGATGGATGTGACGGGTACGAGATGGGTATTATTGTGATACTGTATGTGATAGAATATAAACTTATGCGATATAGTTGATGTAGTTGATGTAGTTGATGTAGTTGATGTAGTTGATGTAGTTGATGTAGTTGATGTAGTTGATGTAGTTGATATGGCTGATATAGCTGAGAGAGGCACAGTAATATAGATGCGATGTGTGCGATTCATGTGAAGTCAACTTACCTACGATAACTCCAAGTCTATAACTCCAAGGGATGCGGCAGTGGAAATGAAAACTAAACGGCAATGATAATAACGGTAACGGTAACGACAGCGGCAGCTAGAGGTGATTTGGAATGCTACTCCGTGTATAATAGGATCGGCTAACCTAGTTAGCTGCCTCGCTCGCCTACGAATACATTCTGTGCAGACTACTCCGTATATTTCTCTATTCATAATCATCTAAAATATTTCCAATCAGTGTCGGGTATCCACACGGAATACCCCTTTTAACATACAATGCAATACAATACAAGACAAGACAAGTCAAGACAACACAATTCAATACAACGCAACACAACACAATACAATACGGCACAGTACAGTACAAGTTTTCACCTCGCTACCCATGAGTAAGTAGGATCAACGCATATCACTCAAATTCAACATCAAGAACGGGTGAAAGAGGAAACGCCTGCTCTGCTTCAATTAATTAGTTTTTAAACTTTAGAACTTCCATGTCAAGATCACAAACCCTTTGATGATATATGGATCCAAACGTTCCTACTTCATGCTTTCAGCCCATCTTTTCAGCCCATCAATATACTTCCTAGAGGACCCAATCCCACGAAATACAGCACGGAGTAGTTCTTGACTAGGAAGAATCTGGGGCGACTTGACTAGATCACTGGTAACTGAACTAACTCGACCACAGTACCTTGACCAACCTGACCAAACTTGAACCCTTTGAACGGCTCATCATAAGCATAAAGAAAGTAAAGCTCTTGGATAATACCAATTCCAACCTTGTCGACGCGTGTGGTCTTGCTATTTATCCGGGGAAGTGAAACACCACGCCGGTACTCTACCGAAGATTTACATTCTTTTGAGAACTCTATACCTCTTCAAGAGTCTCAATGTCTCACCGGCTACTCATCGGTGTCTCACTCGTACCCTTTTTTTAAAGTTTCTTCGAAAGCTAATATCTTAAGATAAAGTCCCCCTTCCCTTGTTTGCACGAGGTTTACACGATAGTGTCCTCAATCATCCTCGATAATCCTTAATCATCCTCAATTATCTGGTATGAAAAAGATCTTCTTATCTGCTCAGGAGTGGTTCTCTATGAAGCATAGGTCAATTTAGGCCATTTACGTTATTTACATGATCTCCACAACATAAAAACTTTACTTTCATTTGTATCTTTCGCTTTCTGTATTTACACCTTCCAATCAATACATCTGCCATCATCTATTTTCCCCCAATATGACTCCTGAGGATCATCATTGTACCATATTATAGAAAGGTGTGGTATGTCTCCTGAAATCTTCTCTCCTTTTTGCTTTCGCCTTCGACAAATCTAAATCTCCCTACGCAGCGTCCAGTCCAGTCCCGTCCAGTCCATCATGTCTTTGACGTACGCTGAATTCGAAGCCATTGATATTACTGAGAGAGCTTCGGCTGTGGTCTCCATCCTTGGTAATCTATTCATAATTCTAACATTCTTTTTTTGTTCATCCTTTGACAAACCAATCAATCGTCTCATCTTCTTCGCATCATGGGGAAATATTGGATCCAGTATCTCTTGTTTGATCACTGAGCTTGGCCCAGCATCATTGGGCAATCGTGCAAAGTTCGATGCCTCTGGAATATGTCAAGTCCAAGGTTTCTTGGTTCAGATGTTCCGTGGGGTGGATTGTTACTGGGCCTTCTTCATGGCTATCAACGTGTACTTGGTGTTCTTTCGAGGATACACCACACATCAATTAAGAAAATTGGATATTTGGTATTTGCTTGCATGCTATGGTCTTTCATTCATCCCGGCTTTTGTCTTCCTCTTCATATCAACGAAAGAGAGAGGTCACGTCTATGGATCAGCTATTGTCTGGTGTTGGATTAGCGAAAGATGGGATTGGATGCGCTTAGTCTTTCTTTATGGGATTGTCTGGTGAGTACCATTGGGAACCCTACCATCGTTATCATGCCTCTTGAATCACGTTTACTAATGGGCTTTTCATAGGATCACCATCATTCTCGCTTTTATCGTTTATTGGATGGCCGCCAAGGTCATCTGGTCTAAGCGTGAGCATCTCAAAGGCTTTCTCAATCCCTTAAACGAGAATCCGTTCGCAAGCACTGTCACGACCGAAATCGAAATCACCTATGAAGAACGTTCAATCGTCAAAGATGCCGGAGATCAAGGCGTCTCCGAAAGTAATATATCCTCCGACCAATACGCCGTCGAGATTCAAGCCATGCCTCAACAGCCGCAAGAAACTCAAGTTTATCATGTGCGGAGAATGAGAAGTTTGACCAGGGAAGCTGCAGAATCCGAAACAAATCCAGAAGCGTGGCTATATGCACGAGTGGCTATTCTCTTCTTCCTTGCTATGATTATTACGTGGGTACCCGCAAGTGTCAATAGAATTTGGCAGATGGCGAACCCAAAGACCACTAATTTTGCACTGAACTACATTGAATCATTGGTTTTATCACTGCAAGGTGTTTGGAACGTGATTGTTTATGTCATCACATCCCAAACAGCTTGTCGGAGGTTGGCATATCGAATGTTTTCGAGGAGTTCAAGGAACAAGTCAAGGTTACCCAGTGGAAGTCCTGAGAGATACCCATCAGGGGTAAAGCAAAGGCTTGAGAGTGTATCTAGCAAATGATAGGAGGTTGGGGGGGGGGAGGGATGTGGCAGATAATGAGCACTCCAGATACAAAACTTCATGGTAAAAGAAAGGATACTTTTCAGCCTAATGTTCAATTTTATTCGTCCTGACGAAATCTTTTAATATTTACAACTCCTTGCAACGCCGACAACGCTCAAATCTGTAGCCCTTATTTAAAATCTTAGATCCCAGTCAATTTGTGGACCCAACTTGGGTAATTCCTCTGCAACGCTCTGTACATCCTTATCACCTCTACCACTTAAACAAATAACCACATCTTGATCCTTGTTCATGGTCTTTGCCAATTCGACTGCTCCCCAAATAGCATGAGCAGTTTCCAGAGCCGGGATAATACCCTCCTTCTCACTAATCAATCTGAATCCCTTGAAAGCCTCGGCATCGGTTGCTGCGATAAACTTGGCACGCTCACTATCTTTCCAGTTACTCAATTCTGGTCCAACACCTGGGTAATCTAAGCCGGCAGATACCGAGTGAGTCTCTGATATTTGTCCATTCTTGTCCTGAAGAACATATGTACGGACACCATGCAAAACGCCCTTTGTACCACCAGATAAAGTAGCGGAATGACGATCTGTATCCAAGCCATCACCGCCGGCTTCAACACCGAGTAACTTGACACTTGGGTCTTTTGAGAATGGGTAGAACATGCCAACCGCGTTACTACCACCCCCAACACAAGCAACGACAGCATCAGGAAGTTTGCCGCGTTTCTCCAACATTTGAGCCCGAGTCTCGTTACCAATAACAGACTGGAATGTTCGGACAATTGTTGGGAATGGGTGAGGACCAATTGCTGACCCAATAATGTAATGAGTAGTATCAAGCTTGACAACCCAAGAGCGCATAGCTTCATTAACAGCGTCTCTAAGGGTACGCGATCCAGCTTCTACTGCCACGACTGAGGCACCGAGAAGTTTAATTCTGAAAACATTGAGAGCTTGTCTTCTTACATCCTCCTGTAAAATTTATTAAAACCAGAGATAAGAAAAGAGGGGAACATCGCATTAACTTACAGCTCCCATGTAGATAGTACATTTCATACCGAACTTTGCGCAGACGGTAGCTGTGGCCACACCGTGTTGTCCTGCACCAGTCTCTGCGATAATCTCAGTCTTTCCTAGTCTTCGAGCAAGAAGGATTTGTCCCAAAGCATTGTTGATCTTGTGGCTTCCGGTATGGTTCAAGTCCTCCCGCTTCAACCAAATTCTGGCACCGCCTGCATGCTCTGTAAGTCTCTCAGCCTCATGTAATTGGCCGGGTCGTCCCATCCATGGATAATATGATCGGTATTCTTCCCAGAATGCTGGATCATCCTTGATTGCATTGAAACCAGCCTCAAGTTCTGATAAACAATCCATGAGTGCCTCTGGTACATATTGTCCACCGAATTCTCCAAACTTTTGAGATGCTAGTTTTGGATCGATAGGGCCATTTGTGTTTAAGGCTTCAATCTGATCTGCCAAACCGGGACCTGATCTATCTTCGTCTCGAATGACGGCATCAACGGTGACATCGTCTACACTAGGTTCTTCGGTAGGTAATCCCCCACTGGAAACACCTCGTCTTCCAGAAACTTGAGCGCAGTATTCTTCCACGCTCTTAGCGATTTGACCAGCAGGCGCTTGGTTGACAGTGTTGATGATTTGACTGCCAATGACAACTCCATCTGCAATTCTAGCGACCTGTAAGAAATGATCCCTTGTGCTGACACCAAATCCAACAGCGGCTGGCACGTTTCCTGAGTATTCCTTTACTCTTTTCAATAAACCTTCCAATCCGGCATCCATTGAACCTCCTGTGGCTCCAGTCACACCCATCCTTGAAACAACATAAATGAAGGAGTCTGCAAGCTTACACAGAAGCTTCATTCTAGTTTCGGAAGTTGAAGGGGCAATGAGAGGAACGTAGGATAATCTATAAGTATCGGTTGTAAGCATCATATTCATAAGCGGCAAATGGAATTGTGCCAAAAACTCACCCTCCACTTGTGCAAAACTTCCTGAAGGTGACAGCTTCTTCTGGGGGTAAATCACAAACAATGAAACCATTGACACCAGCCTCTCGACAGTCTTTCAATAATCTTTCCTCGCCATAACTCAAAAATGGGTTATAATAACCCATGAAAAGAACAGGGGCTCTTAATCCTCTCTTTCGTGCGTCTCGTACCATCTGTAAAACCGACGTAACCGTTACGCCATTCTTCAAAGCTTGAGTGTTCGCTTTTTGAATCGTGGGTCCATCTGCGGTAGGGTCTGTGAAAGGAATACCTAATTCAATAACATCTGCGAATACCATTAGTCTCTGCAAAAGTCGATTGAGAAGTATTTTATTACTGACCGGTACCACCAGCCTCCATTCCCAACATAATATCAACGGTATCATCTGGGAGAGGATAGCCGGCAGTGATATATGTAACCAATGCTGACCTTCCTTCCCTCTTGCATTGTGCAAAGGTTTTCTTTAAATGCTCCATGTTGTATTATAGATTGATATGTAGAAGAGTTTCGAAGATTGGAGGAGTGAGAAGTGAGAAGAGGGGGAGAGATAAATGGTGAGTAAAATACAAAGCAAATACTTATGAACGAATCGGGAAGAACTCCTTTCTTATCTATACCTAGGTATGAATCTATAAATTTGGAAATCTTTATATCTTTACGAGCGGCCGTACTCAAAGCTCGTATCTTTATATCTTGATCTCTCTTAAACTCTTTCCCTTATTGATTACTTAAAAAAAGCTCATTCGTGGATCGCCCCTCAGTATCTCTCGCCCAATGGAGTCACCGCCTTGGGCAAGAATTGATTACCGGGACTTCCATCTCGCAATCTCCTGCCAATTGGATCACCAGTGGATATTAAACTTCGTCATGACTTTTTTCTTCTCTTCTCCGCCACAATCATAACGACGATACAATGCAATACAATACATGCTAACAAGAATCGCATAACAAGAATAACATTAAAGAAATTGCTCATACGCGAACACTTCTGCAGATACACGACACACGATACACGATTGACGATACAATACAGTAACCCTTACAATACGGTCGATAGGATACGATCACATAGCAATATTCAACAACGATAACAACAACAACCAAACAATGTCTCGACTTTTACCACCGAGATTTCTTCTCCCTTCTCCTTTCCGTAGATTGTTTTCACAAACAACTTATCGAACAGCATTTGCAACTGGTCCATCTCCACCACGTCTGCCACCAAAAGAACAAGAAGAATTCGAACGTCTGCAACGCTCCTCTACTGGTGCATTCAGTACACCGAAGACCGACGTTGTCACTAATGCTTCATCATCATCATCATCATCGCGAGCAAAGCCACAAATAAACCAATCACCCGCCACCATTGCGGCTGAAAAGGAAGGTATAGAACTGGCTGCGGTCAATGCTAGAGTATCTGCTACAGGAAAGGGAGAGGAATTACATCCAGATATTCGAAGAGGTGCAAAGCCAGAATTCGAAGGGGAAATCAATCCGAAGACAGGAGAGGTCGGAGGACCAAAGAATGAACCATTGAGATGGGGAAGTTCCGCTGAAAGAGGTGATTGGAGTTATAATGGACGGGTTACGGACTTCTGAATGATTTCAGATATGGTTAGAATTCTATAATCCCTGCATTCGAGATATCCTGAAGATCTGAGGAGGAATATACAAACTGTTCAGATGGTGTGATAATACAAGAGGCTTCAAATTTTCCATTGGATTGGTATTGAATTAATCTCGAAAATACTCCCTATCGCCAAGCTGTCACCCAAGTAAGAAATCTGGGGGAACTACCAAGTGAACAATCACTTTTCCTAAATTGATCACTCTTCATGCCACTGGATCTTTTTGGCTATCTCTATCAACAAATCTACTTTCACTGGTATGGAATGCTCCAATAGTGTTCTGGATGGCCAGGGTTATTTCTATATGCGGACAAATGTCCAATGGCCAAGTATTAATATGTTCATACTGTCGAAACTGCTGGTGATGTGTTTCTTGCCTTCAATCTTCCTTTCACCCATCGTCTCCTAGCCCTGTTTCTTTCACAACACGAAATGAATGGTAATCAGTCGATATCCTCCTTTACTGTTCTTTTTTGAATTCAAAATTTCATCCCATCTCACTGAGTGGAGTTTTCAGAGTGGCCTTCGTCACGAACGATTACCGCATCTGGACTCAACATGTACTTTCTTTTTGTCACCAGATTACAACGTGCTTGGTTGTCTCTTAACTTGGTTGAAGGTTAGACAACCTTGGAACCCGTGTACTAGTTGGTATACATCTAAAATAGCTATCTGTAGAAATTCTCGTACCTCTTTCTGTCCGTCTCATCCCTAAAAGCCACACTTTCCCTCGATTCCACTTTCTCGCTTTCTTCCATCCCCTCTTATATCATGTCATTTTCCTTGTTCAACTTGTCATTGTACCATCTTAAGATGAGAATCATGAAACATGCGCCCAATGTTGCGATAGTTATTTTTCCGGATATATATCCCGGTGCCTGACGTTGTTGAAGGGTTTGTGTTCCGAGAATATTTCCCTCTGAAAAAGGCACGAGAGTCATGGAGTTGAGGGTTACTTTCTTCGTGTGTCCTGCAATGTCAATAGTTTTTTGCGAGCTTTGATTAGTTCTCAAGCTAAAGCTGGGGTCCTGGTAAAACTCACAAAGCATTCCAAGCAAGGAGCAGCATGAACGCTGCCCCAAAAGTCCCCGTCATAAACGATACAGCCAGAAGTCCAGCTTTATTTTTAGGGGTGCCGTTCGGATTCAATGCAATTATCCACCCTCGGAGGAGGATGGTGGGTGCAATGCAAAGAAGCATAACTAATGATCTATCATTCCATTTGTCGGAAAGATATCCTACCCTTAGAACGCAAATAACTCCAATAGCTCCGCCCGGAGCACTGAGTATTAGGGCCCCTCGTGTTGAATATCCAGAGGTAGTTGGAAGAATACTGCTAAAATTGGAAAGACCCCCAGTAGGAATGGAGCTGAGAAGTTTGCAATTGCATACTATCCAGACCCTAATATCCTTAAACGTTTCGAACAACTGATCTTTTTTCAGGTGACAATTCTGTATACCTCTGAAGACTCCGTACTTAGATCCAATAGTCCAGATGAATGTATGCTAGACTTACCTCTCATGATCCTTAACTCTCATCAAAACCGCCATCCTTTCCGCATCATTGAATCTTTTCGCCTTTATTGGCGAGTCCGGCAAGAACATACAGATCAATAAGTCGACAGTAATAGTCTGCCCACCAATGACCACAAAAAATATCCTCCAACTCGCGAACTTTGTATTCGCAAAACTAATTCCGTATGCTAATAACCCCCCAAATATCTGCGTCAATGAGTTGCAGACGTAAAACCAGGAGACGCGACGCCCTTACTCTTCCTGATACCACATGGCAACGATAAGAACAAGAATTGGCGCAACATATGATTCGAATACGCCCAGTAGGAAACGAAAAATCGCAAGATCGATGTAAGTTGTACATGCAGCATGAAATCCCAGGACCAAACCCCATAGCATGATATTTACCCCGAGATATAGAGCCAGGCGAGAAATATGCTGTGCAAGATACTGAGTCGGGATTTCGGCAATCAGAAACCCCAGGTAAAAAAGCATCAATACCACGGCATAATCCTAGAGAGGATGGTAAGCATTTCTCCAACTCATAAAACCGCGCATTCTTAGAGTACTTGTCCAACAAGACGTGTATCTTTTCAAATTCCCATGACGGCCGCATATGAAAGTGTGGTTTTATCAAAATGTTGTAGGAAATAGACCATGACCAGAAATGGGGTATTGTTAGATCAATCTTTCTGATCAACTTCTTGTTCTGTAGAGGATCTTGTAGAATGGCATTTCCCTCGATCGATATGTCACCTGCTTTGGGGTGTGCAGAAAAGAATGCAAGCGCCTCATCCGCATCTCGAAGATTTACCGTTATGAGGGTTCTAGCTTGGGTTTCAGTTGAGGGCTGAAGAACATTTGCGTCAGATTTTTTTGATGATCTTCTTTGAGCTCTCTGGAGGGCTCATCTTGGAAATGAAATGAAATGATACTGAGGAGTGGAAAGTCATCCATATTGTGACTGGAAATCCTGCGCAAGATCCTCAAGTATATTTAGAGCTTTCATGGAACTATTGCCAAGCGACGATAGATTATAGCTATTATTAAACATGTTATTGATAAAGCTATTGTTGATGATGCATAATTGATGCACGTTTAGCTACGCTACACATGTGGTATCAGATAACCAGCAAGAACATCAAGATATGGACTGTGAAGGAGAATATGATAGGATTACTCATTGGCAAGGCAGGATGATCAGATGTGAAAAATGGAGGGGATATAATTACGAGCTTCCAAATGCGGAAGATGATGACCCGATCTGTTTATGGCAGAGAAAAGTCATGGGATCCAGTTGCTGATATACATACCTGATCACAAGATGCAAAGCATCGATCAGTAGTTTAAAATGGTGATAGATTTATGTTTGTCCTATAAAAGGCAAGAATATATAGCAGAGATAACCATGAACACATATCCTCCTATACAGGACCACCAGTGGTGAACGAACGTGGGATACCATTGATAATAAACAAAGACAAGGATTGAAGAGATATACGACATTAAAAATTCTTTGATGATCAATAATCAGGGCTCTGGCTCTTCCACAACCAAAACTGTCTTTTTCAACCTCTCTGTTTCCTCTTCGATCTGCTCGTTAAGTCTCTGCTGAATAGTAACTGGATTTTTTTTCCATGTACCTATCGTCATTAAAACGCAGATACCTGCAACAATAGCACATACTTTCATATCCTCACTGAAGGAATCTGAATAGGCCTGTCGTACTGCTTGAATTTCTGCATAGGTCATAGACTTTGACGAAGATTCGAGTGAGGCTAGCTGTGCTGAGCTGACAATCCCAGCCAGCTGTTGTTGCCGAGTTAACCCTAGAATAGCTGTGCTGGCCGCAATACCTATACTTCCACCGAGAATCCGAGCTTGGGATGTGATACCTTGAGCTACTGCATGATCTCTGATAGATGACTCGTAGTTTGACTGCGGTAGTACAATCTCAGCCAAAGAATTATGAAAAGTAAATGGGATTACCTACCAGCATTGAAACAGTCGATACAGTCAATCCAAACCCCAATCCAACAAAAAACCAAAAAGCCATATGTCCTCTTCTCCACGTATACGGTATTCGATAACGTGGATAGAGAACTTGTGCCTATGACACTCAAAACAGCACCTACGAGTAAGGTTGGAAATACCCTGTTCTTTGTTCCATTAAGAATTCCACCGAGAAAGGACGCCACTGCGGTCGATCCTAACATAGGCAAAAATCCCAGTCCGGCAGTCAACGGACTTTTCCCATTCACGACCTGAAGCCTCAGCGGCAAACTATAGATTACCATAAGATACGGGAACCCCAGAAGTAAAGTTGTGGCCAAACCAAACATATAGACCCGATTCCTGATGAGTCTCCATGGAAACATCGTAGCCAGCTTCCCCCCCCCCAAAGCCTGTGTACTGTGAATTCCCACACAAATAAAGAAAACCAGCAGATGCATCCGACCAAGAGTGGTACAAGGAATAATGGCTTTTTCCAAGAATTTGTCTGTAGACCTGCTTCCTGAAACGCGAAGACCACTAGTATAGAGGCGAGGATTAAAATAAATGCACCGATGAGGTCGAGTTGGCGGAGAGGCCTACGTTTTGAGTGAAGAAGTTGGTTTTTATCTGGCCAGACGACGTAGAAAAGAACCAGAGGTCCAATGCCGATTGGTGCACTAGACATTAATCAGTTTTGCTATTTTCTGTACCATGGTTGATTTACTTGATCCAAAATATCCACCTCCAGCTGGTATAGCGAGTAATCAAACCTCCAATAACCGGGCCAAGCACTCCACTCATAGCAACGACAGCACCGATTAAGCTCCCGACCCATTTTCTCATTTCCGGTGAACTGATCTCAGGAAAAATGACCATCGTTAGAGAATACAGACCTGAGCCACCTACTCCTTGTAAGACTCTGAATACGATGAGTTGATCAAGAGATTTTGCGAAACCGCATCCGAGTGAGAATGCGATGAATATGATAAATGCCACGGCAAATGCATTTTTTCGGCCAGCGATATCACCAATGCGTGCGAATAGAACAGCACAGCCGATATAGGAAAGGGTATATGCAAGAGCCACCCACGAGACCGAATTGAGAGAATCAAATTCAACGCCGATGGTATAAAGGGCCGTTGCTACGATACTCGTGTCAAGCAGGGCAAGGAAAAGACCGAAACAAAGACTGATCTGGTATTAGTATTAGCCACAAGATGAAAGACTGGGCCTCACCTGATACATAAGCAAATGACTCTCCAATTTGGGATACTAGGTAAGATGCTCTGTGTCACAGGTTCGGATTCGGAGATGGGTTCGTTTGAGGTTGGAAATGCCCGTTTAGTAACAACGTTGTCCATGACTCTGGTCACCACAAGTGATTCGGGCTAAGTTTGGAGACAAGCAAAGAACGGTCGAAATTTTATATCAACAGTTCGAATTGTCCATACTATAAATATCAATTGTCAAATTGCAGGCCAGATAGTTGAGGTATTGACTTAAGTGAAACTAAATCCGTGAATCAATTTGATGATCGGGCAGATATTCGAACCGATTGATCTTTGATTTACATCAAAAAGCTGTTGTTCCGTTCGAAGAAAAGAACAAACACAAAATGACATTGCGGCAGAATATTGTGGAATGATATTGGGGTTCAATGGAGGGGGAGATCGGAAAAATATGCCTGCATATTAATTTCGGCCGTAAGAGACATATGCACATATAACAAGGTTATATGCAGTATGGTGGTACGGACGTAATTATTGCATTTTCCAACGAAGCTTTATGAATAATGGCAACATGCAGAGAGGATGTAATGATAGTCGTAAGGAATTTTGAAGACACAAGACTTCAAATGTCAATCATTCACATCAGAATTGACGGTGAGGATCTTGTCGTAACGTAGTTGCTCATCTAATGAAGTAGATTAACCAGCAAGTATTTGTGACTTTGTCGACTCACTGTGAAAATATACTATAGTATGGACAGTTCATCGTTCACCGCAGAATAGAACATGCGTTTGCATGTATAAGGAGTTCTTTCAAAACGCTCGCGAGAAATGTAATTGACGGAAGACGCAAACTAGACCCCCCCTTCATTCTGCTTATGAAGCGATAGAGATTTACTCAGCAGTCTTCGGATGAGAATCATATTCTCGGAACTCGCTTTCCATGACAAATATTCCAACTGTTAAGCTCCTGGTAGATTTGGTAATTTCTCAGGGAGTTATGTCCATGTCTTAGAAGTACATACAGTTGAGGAGATTCAAGTCGTGAGATGTCTTCAAGCTCCTTCTCATGACGTCTCCTAATATCCACCATTATTGTATTATATATTTATCATTATCGAGATCGGGGAGCAACGGACTGCGATGGGTACGATATGTTCGAGGAAATGTGGATTCGTGGGCCGGAATGATTTCTCGTTTGAATTTCGCTGAGAGAAATTGTAGGAAATGGAAGGACACGAATTATCATGGTTGATAGGACACAACATGATATCTCGAGTGTATAGCTGAGGAGAACCCTTCTCGTTGATCGTGTATAAGATTGAATGTAAGGTCATCATCATCTTAACTATGTCTCTTCTGATATGGGTAGCAGTTGATTATTTGGTAGCCGTTGACCTCCAAGCGCAGAGTAAGGTTGGATAACCTTCAACACTCTTTTCCGAACCCAGAGGCTCCGTTGAAGGATTATCTACAATGTGGTGGTGAGCCTTTGTGGCTTCAACATTTAAAAGGGCACATTTAGAAGTTCACAAGTCGTGTAATGGGTGTATTAGATGTGTTTGTGTGTGATATTTCAATTGGGTAGAAATGGGAAGATACAATTTATGAAGGCTGGACTTATTAGTTAGCCTTATGCATAACCTTACCTCGGTACTCCGTAAAGGTTATAGAACCACCCACAACCTTACATTAACCCTACCCCACACCATAGCTTGTCAGTGCTTAAGTCTACCTCCTAGGTAGGTACCTAGTAAGCTTACCTAATAATAAGTACGGGGTAACCCTACTAATAAGCCTCCTAACCTTACTACGTAGACCCATTGATGGATTTGTAAGGTCTTACGTGGTTGAGTATCTAGCACCACCACCTATTAGCCTAGGTCGCGGTGCTTATTATAATAATACTATCGCTGTGCTATCAACAACTAATACAACGAGCCATCAGATACCAATCACATCTAAGCGGACATTGAAAGTTATATGTATAGATAGAGAGAGAGAGATATATATATATCTCTCTAATATATCCCTACCCTTATATACAATCAACCACGGGCAATCCTAATCATTTCCATTCCGCCCATCTCTTCCCATCTCATCCTATTATATCTTCAGTTTGCTTTTGCTTTGGTGTAATTTGAGGCTGGAATGGTGCCATAATTACCCCGCGTCTCCGTTGCATCTCAGGATCATCCCGCTGCGTACTTTATACCGAATAGTTTCCATCTACTCGCAAGGCTCATACAGCAACGGGACTCCGGGAGAGGTCTCAGATGGGTCAAGAACTAGAACTCTACTGTAACATGACGTCCAATTCGTGTTGGTATTAGAACTAACCTGAACCTTACTAACCTAGTTGACTGGAGATCGTCATCTGCATTTCGCCACTTTCACTGCCAAGGACTTCATATTCAATAACCTCAGTATTCATCTCTCCGGGGCTAATGTCAGACGTTCAACTTCAGCCTCTTATCACATCATATCATTTCACTCATCGACAAAATAAGTACGAGATACTTGAGCGTCCAATATCATCCTCTCTATTCTACATTTCACAGAAGTATGAGTGAATGTTGAAGTTACACAACATACATCGGGCGAACACTAACCCGGCCTAGGAGAGATTTGCAAGTACCCTTTGAAATCTGCTATATCTGTTTCTCAGGTCTCGACAATCCTTATGAAGTATCAGAGATTACCCACCAGCGAAGAAGCTGAAATGGCCAACGAAATTCGCAACCACGATCTCACATCCTCAAATGAACACGATACGGAGCCTGACTTCAAGGATGGAAATGTTAACGATCATCGCCCTCCATCGGAAGTTGAGAGTCTCAATTTTGATACTGCAATCCCATCTGGAACAATCGATCCAATTTATGAAGCCAAAGCTCGAGTCTTAAACGAAGCTGTAAGATTGATTACTTTCAACTCTATCAGCTTGTTTCTGATCAACCTCATTAATACTAATCGTAAAAAATCATTCAGATTCAAGAGATTGGTATGGGATGGTATCAATGGCAATTGTTCGTTGTCGTTGGCTTTGGCTGGGCGAATGATAATTTATGGCCAATTGTCACATCACTCATATGTACAGAACTAATCGACATTTGCCCCATCATCGTCATCAAGTCTGAGCTAACAATCAACAGTCACATCAATTACCAATGAGTTTGCTCCAGCGTATCCACCATTACTAACTCTGGCCCAGAATATTGGTCTCCTTGCCGGTGCCATGTTTTGGGGATTTGGTTGTGATATCTTTGGTCGACGTTTAGCCTTTAATGCCACGCTTGGTATTACAGCCGTTTTTGGATTGATTGCTGCGGGCTCACCGAACTTTGCGGCTATTGGATGTTTCGCAGCACTTTGGAGTTTTGGAGTGGGTGGCAATCTTCCTGTCGATTCAGCTGTCTTCCTCGAATTTCTTCCCGGTTCCCATCAATACCTTCTTACTATTCTCTCAGTCGACTGGGCAGTAGCTCAAGTTATCGCGAACTTAATTGCTTGGCCACTCCTAGGAAATCTTACCTGTCAAGAGGATTCAACATGCACTAGGGTCAGAAAACATGGGATGGAGATATTTCCTTATTGTTATGGGAAGTATTTCTATGATTGAGTTCTTCATCCGATTCATTTGTTTTACGATCTTTGAGAGTCCGAAATTCTTGATGGGAAAAGGAAGGGATGAAGATGCTGTCAAGGTTGTTCAGGAAGTTGCTAGAAGGAATGGGAAGCATTCAAACCGTGAGTAATGATCTCAATCTATTATTTCGGCTCCTGGCATGCTAAGTCTTTCCAGTGACCGTTACTCGTCTCCAGGAATGTGGCACCCTTCCTCATATCAATGCTTCGGCATCCTTATCAAGAAAGCTTCATCAAATGGATTTATCCCATGTCCGTGCCTTATTCGCAACTAAGAAACTAGCCTTTTCCACGAGTTTGATCATGCTGGTATGGGCATTTATTGGTCTCGGCTATCCACTTTACAACGCATTTCTTCCTTACATCCAAGCAACCCGAGGTGCTGAATTTGGGGATGGAAGTACATATCTTACATATCGAAACTCTTTGATCATTTCCGTACTCGGAATTCCCGGTGCTCTCATTGGCGGTTACCTTGTCGAAGTTCCGAGATTAGGTAGGAAAGGAACTCTTGCTCTTAGTACCGTGGCTACAGGAGCGTTTCTGTATGCTTCAACCACAGCGATGACCTCTACTTCATTATTGGGTTGGAACTGCGCTTTTAACTTTTGTTCAAATGTGATGTATGCTGTCCTATATGCGTACACACCTGAGATTTTCCCGACGAAAGATCGCGGTACGGGTAATGCTTTGACCGCAACTTCGAACAGAATATTTGGAATCATGGCTGTAAGTTGTCATGCTTTCTGTTTTCCTTATCTCTCCACAAGTGTGTCCCTAGCATAGACATGGACTAACCAATTCAAAGCCAATTATTGCGATGTTCGCCAATCTCGAAACCTCCGCACCAGTATACACAAGTGGGGCACTATTCATTGCAGCAGGACTACTGGTTTTGGTATTGCCATTCGAGAGCCAGGGAAAAGCCAGCTTATAGTTTAGGTTATTAGATTCTGTATTTATATCATCCATGGATATTTATACCCTCATTTTCAGCAGCTAGCTCATTTCCATAATAACCACTTATTGGTCAACAACTAGTTACTGTGGCTCTCCGCAGTGATGTTTCAGTAAGAGTTATCATTTGGCGTTCCATATGACCTATTAGTTTCTGACAAACACGGGCATAGTGTCAATAGAGCAAGCTACTTCAATCTCTTGCCCTCCACTCCAAGGTTTCCCAGCCTCATGTCCACCCAACCACCAATCAGACCCCATTGGCAGATAAACCTTGATATTCTTCGTTCCAGCCTGAAAAATAGGACATACCAAATATTTTGGCCCAAACATATATTGTTCTTCAACCTCCCAAGCTTTCTTGTCATCTGGAAACTCGTAGAAAAGAGGACGCATGACAGGACTACCCTTCTCACTAGCTTCTCTCATCAATCCTCTAGTGTATTCTCTCATCTCTTCTCGGAGATTCATATACTTTTTGCAAATCTCATATACTTCCTCCCCATACGACCAAACTTCATTTGGGGCACCGCTAAGACAAGTCGACCCACCACCTTCACCAACTTTTGGTTGCTTTGGCTCTCTATCCCCGTGCAAACGCATAACTGGACAATAAGTACCCCATTGAAACCATCTCACGAATAATTCCCTAAAAGCTGGATCTGTTGGATCTCCGCCATGGAAACCACCTATATCTGTTGTCCACCAAGGAATTCCAGCGATACCCATATTCAAACCAGCAGTCAGTTGATTTCTGAATGAAGACCATGATGATGCAATGTCACCACTCCAAACCAGTGCGCCATATTTTTGAGATCCCGCCCAGGCACATCGAAGGAGGTTGACAATATTCTTTTGACCAGATGCCTCCATACCTTCGTAAAATGCCCGGGCGTATTCGACGGGGTAGGTGTTACCGATTGAAAGATTAGTACCACGATGATAGCGATAGTTATCAAAATCGTAAGCTGTATACTCAGGTTCTGGATATAAAATCAGCTATGTTGAATAATCATTTTGATCACCACAGGACCATAGAACTACTGGATCTGGAGGAAGCAACGGGGGCGCTTGGGATTGAACAATACGAAGAAACACTAACCAGCCTCATCCAACCAGAAAACCTTTATGCCTTTATCATAATAATTCTTCTTCGCCTTCTCCCAGATAAATTTCCTGGCGTCAGGGTTGGTAGCATCGAAATGAATCGTATCACCCTCAAAATCCATCACAATTCTAATCCCCCTATCGGTTCTTACCAAGTATCCCTTTTCTAGCATCTCATCGAAATTCTCGGATCGCGTATCGACAGTCGGCCAAATGGATACCATGAGCTCAATATTCATCTTCTTGAGTTCTTGAATCATTGCATCTGGGTCTGGCCAAAAGTCTTCGTCAAATCTCCAATCGCCTTGTCTGGGCCAGTGAAAGAAGTCTATGACAATGAGATCGATGGGCAACTCTCTTCTTTTGTACTCTCTGGCGACTTCCAACAGTTCATCTTGTGTTTGATATCGCAATTTACACTGCCAAAACCCTAGTCCATATTCTGGCATCATGGGAACTGTGCCAGTTACTCCAGCATATCGGTGCACAATTTCCGCAGGACTGTCCCCAGCTACAACCCAGTAGTCGAGAAATGAGGTAGAGTAAGCTTCAAATGACATAATATTCTTGCCAAAAACAGCTCGACCAATGGAAGGGTTATTCCACAAAAATCCATAGCCACGGGAGGAGAGTGCAAACGGTACACTGGCCTGGGAATTTCGATGCGCGAGCTCAAGGTCTAGCCCTTTGAGATCGAGATACGGCTGTTGATACTGTCCCATTCCGAATATCTTTTCAGCCTTGTCTTGGGATTCGAATCTCATGGTTAAATGATGTGTGGAACTACCACCTGGATTTGGCTTGAACTCTCGCGCTTCGACATTGATAGCAGAACATTTTGGATCAGTAACGTCGAGGCGATGGCGTGCGTATTCTTCCAATAAGATCTTTCCTTGACTATTAAAGATTATCACCTTTCCTCTCGAGGTAACCGTTGCACGAATTGAACCGTTTGTGATTGATGCCTCTTTCTCTTCTATGTTGATTATCGGGTCTGAACTCTTAACATGCTGCAGTGCCCAAAGCTCGTCGGGATTTGGATATTGTGATTCTTTGGTTGAGCGAATACGCAACGCATTCGGCCCCCATGGCTCAATCCAAAGTTCTTCTGCGTCATACCGGTACACCAAGCGGTGTTCCTGTGAGTAGAGCATTGTTCTTGAATGTAATCGCAACCTGTCTTTCTAGTTGAAGGTATTGGAAGAAGAAAATGCTCATATGAGCGAAGTTTTCATAATATCAAAATCACCTCAAACGATTGAGTGGAAAGTACAAATATGATCTCTTGATGGTCTTCCTACCATATAAGAAGTAAATCACGATTGATTATATTTATGGACTGATGGGGAATCATTTGCAGGATGTCCTAATTATGGATGGTGACCCCATTGCGGGGTCGTGAAGTCACAAACCCCACTGTATTATAGAAGCGCACCAAACAGGTCTATTGGCAGGGTCACCGGTGGATGCACTGCATATCTGGGCAACATATAAGATAATAGTTGAATGAAGTAGACCTTCGCTCAATGTTAGAACGATGTGACGTGGGGTTTGAAACGCTCAGTACCATCGAAACGTGAGGAATCACTAATAATCAACATTTTGTTCGAAAAACAAATGGTTCGAAATGTCTGTTCTATCTAAAGTTACCGGCTCAGAATATTCTTGAGCACCTGCAGTAACTTCTCATCCGGTGTATCTATCATTTCCATACATCTCCAAGCCACAAATCTATCCGGTCTCACCAGCACACACCCACTCTCGCCTACTTCTCTTCGTCTCGCCCAATCGAAATAAACATCCTCGTAATCTTGTCCCCAACCAATTGAGTATACGTTAATCTCAAAACCCATAGCCTCTGCGGCCTTCACTGTGGCATTTTTCCATCTTTCTCCTCCAATCCCAGTGAAGAGGCAAAACCTCCCCTGTCCAGCGAGATCAATAGTCGAAAATTTCTTTCCTGGGACCTTGGTATTGAGCCACGCATGTGGGAGTCGACTTCCGGGATAAGTGGTTACTTCATGTTCGAGCACTGGGTCTGCTGGTAAAGATGGTCTTGGCTTTTCATCGGAGAGAAACACAGCAGAAGATTCGTATTGTTGATTCATCTCAATACCAACACCGTGAAACTCATGTGCTGTTCCTTCTATCGCAGCCTGGAAACGTGCTCGACGTGCTGCTCCTTCAAGTGTGGCTTCAGAGAGTTCTGCGAAATGTTTTTTCCGAATCTCGATAGATGGGTCCATCATTCCTAAAGCTTCCCATACTGGACCGTGGTCCCGAAGTCCTTGGTTGGCTCTTGTAATGACAGATTGACCAACTGGTTGCCGTTCCAAGCTGTATGAATTTAGAAGATCACTATTTGCTTTGCCCTTTAAAACATATGCAATTTTCCACGCTAGATTGTATGCATCTTGAATGCAAGTGTTAGAGCCTAAACCATTAAGTGGTGGATGACGATGGACCGCATCACCGAGGCAAAAGCTAGATACGTTAATAAACGAGACAGAATCTAGAGACGGGAACCAGAAACATACACATTTCCATCGGAGTAGTATTCCGCGACTGTTTCATTAATGAACCATTTGGATACTCCGAGTACTTCCACCGGGATTGAGTCATCTCCGATCATATCTTTGACACATTCAAGATATTCTTCGTCTGATGGATTAAAACTGGTTCCGGCTTCGGGAGAAGGAAAAAGGATGAACATCCACCTGAAAAGTCAGTATTGTAACACTTGACTTGGTAGACAACTTACTCATTCCAAGGCTTCACCATTCTAACGATACCAGTCCACCCAAAAGCAGGATGTTCTTCATCTGGCCTCATAACCCAATGTAAATTTCCCATTCTATTTTCCATGATATGTCCTAATTCGGCTTTGACCAGTACGTTAATAGCCAAACCTTGTCCAGGCTTTTTGATCAATGGGATTTGTAACTGTCTCAGGACTTGACTTCGAGCTCCATCACATCCAAATAGGTATTTAGATCGAACGTTATAGATTTGTTTCGTCAGATTGTCCAAGACCTTGCTGGTAATTGTACCTGAGACTGAGTCTCGTTCAAATGATACAAGTGTAGTATCGAATCGACAATGAAATCCACTATGAGAGGCCTTATTGATTAATATTGGCTCAAGAACAGTTTGAGGAATATCGACGTGATTGCATGGAGAGGCGGCATCATAATCACCCTGACGGATGTTAGTCATTATCAAACCCAACAGAAACGTCGACCCACAGCACGCTTAGGATCATTTCCCCATGAGTAAATTCTTGCAAACTCTTCACCAGCCAAAGTACGGCACCACCGCGTATGTAACATGGAATCACCTTTAACGGCAACTTGCAAACACTCTTGTTCCAAATCAATGTCACGCAAGCATTCCATTGCTGCCATATTGGTTATGTGAGCCCGAGGGGTATCAGCGGTACCAGGAGTAGCCGCAATAACCATTCCTCTTAAACCTGTGAAAGTCAGTACTATGCCTTACTATAACTATATTGTCACTTGTTCATTTGTCGGATCATCTATGTTTTCGATAGACATTGATGACCCGACTCATCCGAGAAAGGACAATGTTCCTGGGGGGGGGGGGGGGGAGGGAGGGAGGAGGGTAAGATATTGAAAAAGGAAGGAATTCCATATCAAATATGGACTCACCATGATGATGTCCTAGAAAGCAAGCTAAAGATGCACCAGCTGGTCCAGCTCCAACAATTAACAAGTCTGTCTCAACAATTGCTTCCGTTACTTGAATCTGTACATCCTCGGATCTCCCATCATGATTTGTGTAAGGCCAAGATTTAGAAGTCATTGCGGGAAAGGTAATGTGAGATTTCGTAGAATTTGGCAATGATAGGTTTCTAGGAGTGGACTGAAAGTTGGTTGGCTCTATATCAACAATTCTTCGTCCAGCATATATATGTACAGTTATAAAAATCGAAGAAAGTCATGATGATATTTTGCATATCAGAGCTCCACATAAAATGTGTGTGATTGGTTGAAGTAACCTCCAGGTCCGAAATCTCCACATGAAGTACCGAAGTAATCCTGCACGCCCCATATTTGTCATTGCTTAGATGAGCATTGATGAAGATTGGAAATGTTCTTATCAATTACCGTGTAGAAAGCAGAAGAGAGTTTTGTAAATCAATTCGAATGTGATTTTATATAATTTTTGTAATAGCAATATATGAAGCTAGTTGTCATGATGCATATATGTATGTGATTTTAATGAGTGTGAATAAGATGATTATATAAGCTAGCCACAAAGGGTGAAGGAAGACCTTATATAGGTGTGAAGGTCCTACTAGAGAGCCCTAGTGGCTCTTGCCTAGAATCGAGGGCTGCTGACCTGCTGCCCTCTAATGATACCATTAGGACCGTAATATAATAAAAGAAAAAAAGCAATTTACCGCCACCCTAATAAGTTAAAACTTTAATAGAAATCAAGAAATATAAAATACTATTTTATAAATATTTTAATAGATTTTATACGAAAATTAAATAAAACTATCTTATTAATTAAATAATCTATATAAGCACTATTAGCGGCATAGTACTATAAGAGGCATTATTAAAGGTATTAATATATTATAACACTTTTTAAAATCCTAAGATTAAATATATTATAATAACTTTAAATTATAAATAAATATAATCGAGCGCGTTTTAAAAGAGACATAAGCGAATATAAAACTTATAATTATTAAACGAAACTTTAATATTATTTTATATAATTTGATATAATTTTATATAATTTTATATATATATATATATATATATATATTAGATTTGATATTTTAAATATCTCTCTATAAAGCTTTTATATTATAAAAATCATTTTTAAAAGAATACTAATATTATAAAGTTAATGATTTTAAATAATTTTTTAATTTATTAATATATTAATGTAAATCTTAATAGTATTTAAATTTCAAAAACTAAAATTATAGAAAAATAATATAAACTTAAAAGCTTTATTAAATGGATTTAAAATTTAAAATTTAAAATTTAAAAATATTAATTCTATTAATATATATATTAATATTAAAGAAAAAACATACTTATAAAATCGAAATAAGCGAGTTTACTTTTTCAAAATTAATTAATTTTTATAGTTTTTTAACTTATTTATATATTTTTATTATTAATAAAGATATTAGGATTTTAAAATAAAGTATATATAATTAATAATAAATAATATAAATCGTAGTAAACTAATCTTTATTAAATCCACTTAAGCTTTTTACTTACAGCTATACTAATTATACTACTTCTATTAATACCGTTAGCTATATTGGTAATTTTGATTTTATCGATATATCGAGGCCATTAGCTCTATCTTCGCCGACTTCTTCCGTAACAAGCGTTATAATTCAGCTTTTATTTAATTATATAGTGTAATTTAAAAATGTTACTAGAATGTTCATCGATTTATTTAATATTACTATAAATTTTTTTGCTTTATTTTTTCTTTATTTTTATTTATTTATAAGTTTCGTTATATTAATATTTATTTAATATTAAATTAATAAATTATATAAAGTTATATTAAGGTTTAGTTGAATAATTATAAGTTATATTTTAACGCAAGCTTTTTTGAAAACCCGCCCGAGTATAATAGATTTAAATTTATAGAATAATAGGTATATATAACCTAATACTCTAATTATTATTCTATTAATTTTTCCGCGGATTATTATCTATAATATATTACGATTATATACTAGAGTGAGTTAATAAAGGTTAATTAACTAAAATAAGAAAGCTAAAGAGAGAAGAGATCTCTAAGAGACCTAAAGATCTCTTTTATATATAATATTGCTTAGCGTGATGAAATATCACGTGCCTTAGGCACGTGATTTTCGTCACATAATGATTTATTTTAATAGATAGGTAATACTCTATGGAAAAAGTTAAATTAATTATTATTAGGATTTATTTTACTTTTCTAATTCGTTCCTAATTATCTTTTATAATAAAAGATTTATATAAGATTAAATTATTAATAATATTTAAATAATTATATAGAGTAATATAAAGTAGTATAATATTTTAATTATTTAATATATAAATATTCGAAAATTTTAAAATAAATTTTTTTATAAAATTTCGAAATTGAATATAGCTTTTTATAAATCACTTTTTAAATTTTTAAATATAATAATGATTTTATTAATATATTTCTAGGTTATTCTTAAATATAAAATTATTTTAAGAGAAAAGGTAATAACCTATAGAAAGAGTCGAATAGGTTATTACTTTAATTAATATAACATTATTAAAAGCTGATAACTATTCTATAGATTTTTTCGCGGGCCACCATTAGTGATGGCTCATTTCGATAGGGGGGGTGGTGGCCCGCGAAAAATAATTGAATCGGCTATTATTAAAATTCGCTTAAATATAATATAATTTAAAATTTTAAATTTTTATATTATAAAACTTTATTTAAATTATTTATATATAAAATTCTTTTTAAATTATTTCAAAAATTGAAGGATCTATACTAATTTTAATATATTAGTATTTTGGTGGTATATGGAGTAAAGCCATTTCAATAGGGGGGTGATGGCCTAACAAAACATTTATTCAAATTCAAATTTATTATCATTCTAATTAGTTTAAATCTTTATATACAAATTAAAAATTCGAAATACTAATAACTATTCTATGATTTTTTTCGCGGGCCACCACCGGTGATGGCCTGTTTCGATAGGGGGGGTGGTGGCCCGCGAAAAAATCTCGAATCGGCCATTATCAGAATTCCCTCAAATTTTGAAATATTTTTAATTTTGAAAATGATATTTTATTGATATTTATTCAAATTTTTTAAATCTAAAGGTTATTTTCGATTATCTTTTATATTAATGAATTTGTATAGGATTAAAATATTAATAATATATAGATAATTATATCAAATAACGTCGGGTAGTATATTATTATTTTAATTCAATTTATAAATCAAAAAACTTAACAAAAATTCATTTTATTATAAAAATAATAATTCTATAAATCTTTAAATAAATATTTTGAATATAAAGTTTATTTTCAATTATTTATTATATGAATAAATTTATATTAAATTGAAATATTAATAATATATAAATGATTATATCGAATGATGTAAAGTAATATATTATTATTCTAATTTAATTTATAAATAAAAAAATTCAATAAAAATTCATTCTATTATAAAATCTTGTTATAAAAATAATAACTTTATAAATCTTTCATCAAATATTTTAAATATAAAGTTTTTTTTTCAATTATTTATTACATTAATAGATTTGTATTAAATTAAAATATTAATAATATATAAATAATTATATCGAATAATATAAAGTAATATATTACAATTTTAATTTAATTTTTAAATAAAAAAGTTCAATAAAAATTTATTTTATTATAAAATCTTATTATAAAAATAATAACTCCTTAAATCTTTAATTAAATATTCTAAATATAAAGTTTATTTTTAATTATTTATTATATTAATAGATCTGTATTAAATTGAAATATTCATAATATATAGATAATTATATAAAATAATATAGAGTAGTATATATATTTTTTTTTTTTTTTTTTTTTTTTTTTTTTTTTTTTTTTTTTTTTTTTTTTTTTATTTTTTTATTTTTTTTTTTTTTTTTTTTTTTTTTTTTTTTTTTTTTTTTTTTTTTTTTTTTTTTTTTTTACAATTTAATATATATAATTCAAAATTCAATAAAAAATTAATATTATTATAAAACTTAAAAATAAAAAGAGTAATATTATAAATCTTTAATTAAATTTTAAAATTCTAAAATTTATTTTGAATTATTTTTTATATTAAAGGATTTGTATTAGTTTATTATATTTTATTTTAGAATTTGATTTATATATTTAAATTAAAAAAAGTGATTATATAATTTTCATTATTTCTTTCAAAAAAGATTTTATTTATTCCAAATTTTAATTAATTTATAATGATTTTGTTAATTATTATAAAAATCTAAAAAAAGATAATATTGAATAAAAATAATCAAAAATTATTATAACTTTTCGAATTTTTTTAAAATTAAAATTTTTTTATTAAAGGTATAATATATATATTTAAATAAATAAATTATTTTGTTTAAATATAGTAAATTGTTGTAAATATATTGATACTAATTTTATTGATTTGATTTTATTAAATATAAATGAAATTTTCAAAAAGTAATACTTTAATTAAAAACAGGGGTATTCTGATTTTATTAGTTTTTAGGTTATTTGTAATTTATTATTAATCTGATTTATAATCCTCCATATATATATTAGTAGATTTATTGAGTTTAATATTTTTTAATTAAAAACGAAAAAGCTTTATTTTATATTAACATATATAAGTTTTGTTATAAATGACAAAATGGAGATTATTGATTTTGGTTAAATATTCTAAGTTTATTATATTTAAACACCTATTTTTATTTTAAATTTTAATTTTGAAATTTTATATAATTCTTCGAATTTTTTGTTTAAAAAAGATTAGGATTTAGATCTACCTTTAAAATTTACATTAAAATACTTTTTAACATCTTTATTTAAAATCTATATTTAAATCTACATTTAAATTTACATTGAAATACTTTTTAACATCTTTATTTAAATCCTTTAAAATCTACACTTAAATTTACATTTAAATTTATAAAATAAATAAATTATTTTATCCAAACGTAACAAATTATTGTAAATATATTTATATGAATTTTATTAGTTTAATTTCATTAGGTATAAATAGAATTTTTAAAGAGTAATACTAATAAATATTCTATAAATTTTTTTGCGGGCCACTATTAGTGGTGGCCTATTTCGATAGGGGGGGTAATAGCCTACAAAAAATAATCGAATCGGTTATCATTATAATTCGCTTAAATATTAACATAATTTAAAAATTTAAAATCGTATATTATAGAGCTTTATTTAAATTATTTATATATGAGATTTCTTTTAAATTATCTTAAAAATTAAAGGATCTATACGAATTTTAATATTATAGTATTTTGGTAGTATGTAGAATAAAGCCATTTCAATAGAGGGGTGATGGCTTAACAAAATATTCATTCTTATTCAAGTTTATTTTCACTTTTATTAACTGAAATCTTTATATAAATTAAAAATTCGAAATACTATATAATAAGGATTTATTTAAATTATATATAAATATATTTTATTGTAAATTATCTCAAAAATTAAAGAATCTATACTAATTTGAATTATTAATTATAAAAAAAGTGATTAGTTAGGATAATATAAAAGTAATAGTATTTCAAGAAATAATATTTTAATATATTAATATTAATTTAATCTTATATATGATAAAAATTTAAAAAAAGCTAATTTTGAATTAATACAAGCAAGAGGCTTTATAATATTTTTTAAAATTTCAAACTTCGAATTATTTATTATAAAGGTATAATATATATTTTAAAATAAGTGAGTTAATTTGTTTAAACGTAATAAATTGCTGTAAGTACATTTATACTAATCCTATTAGCTTAATTCCATTAAGTACAAATAGAACTTTTAGAAGCTAATACCTTAGTAAAAGATAAGGGTATCTTAATCACATTAATAATTTGATTAGTAATACGATTTATAATCCTAATAACTATTCTATGAATTTTTTTCGTAGGTCACCACCGGTGGTGGCCTATTTCGATAGGGGAGGTGATGGTTCGTGAAAAAAATCTTAAATCGGTCACTATTAGAATTCCTTTAAATTTTGAAATATTTTTAATTTTAAAAATGGGTTTTTATTAATATTTATTTAAATTTTTTAAATTTAAAGTTTATTTTTGATTATCTTTTATATTAATGGATTTATACAGAATTGAAATATTAATAGTATATAAGTGATTACATTAAAAAATATAGAGTAATATATTACTATTCTAATTTTAATTTATTAATTAAAAAACTTAATAAAAATTGATTTTCTTATTATAAAAATAATAACTTTATAAATCTTTAATCAAATATTTTAAATATAAAGTTTATTTTTAATTATTTATTATATTAATAAATTTATATTATATTAAAATATTAATAATATATAAATAATTATATTGAATAATATAAAGTAGTATATTATTATTTTAATTTAATTTAAAAATAAGAAAATTCAATAAAAATTCATTCTATTATAAAATCTTGTTATAAAAAATAATAATTCTATAAATCTTTAATTAAATTTTAAAATTCTAAAGTTTATTTTAAATTATCTTTTATATCAAAGGATTTATATTAATTTATTATATTTTGTTTTAGAATTTAATTTATATATTTAAATTAAAAGGGATAATTATATAATCTTTATTATTCTTTTAAAAAAACATTTTATATATTCTGAATTTTAATTAATTTATAATAATTTTATTAATTATTACAAAAATCTAAAAAAAGATAATATTAAATAAGAATGATTAAAGGATATTATAATTTCTTAAATTTTCTTAAAATCAAAAACTCTTTATTGAAAGTATAATATATATATTTAAATAAATAGATTATTTTGTTTAAATATAGCAAACTACTGTAGGTACATTTATATTGATTTTATTAATTTAATTCCATTAGGTATAAGTAGTAAATTTTTAAAGGGTAATATTTTAATTAAAAATAAGAGTGTTTTGATTTTATTAGTTTTTGAGTTTTTCGTAATTTATTATTAATTTGATTTATAATTCTTTGTATATATATTAACAGATTTGTTGAGTTTAATATTCTTTAATTAAAAACAAAAAAGCCTTATTTTATATTAATATATATAAATTCAGCTATAAATAATAAAATAGAGATTATTGATTTTAGTTAAATATTCCGAGTTTATTATATTTAGATATTTATTTTTTTTTGAATTTTGATTTCGAAATCTTATATAATTCTTTGAATTTCTTGTTTAAAAAAGATTAGGATTTAAATTTACCTTTAAAATCTATTTTCAAAATCTATATTGAAATACTTTTTAACATCTTTATTTCAAATCCTTCAAAATTTATATTTAAATCTACATTTAAATTTATATTAAAACACTTTTTAATATCTTTATTCAAATTCTTCAAAATCTATATTTAAATTTATATTTAAATCTATATTGAAATATCTTTTGATATCTTTATTTAAATTCTTTAAAATCTATATTTAAATATATATATTTAAATCTACATTAAAACAATTTTTAATATTTTTATTTAAATCTTTTAAAATCTATTTTTAAATTTATGTTTAAATTTATATAAAATTTATTTTAATATTTATATTAAAATTCATTTTAACATTTTTTATTTATTTTTAAATCCATTTTTCGATTTATTTAAAATAGTTAATTATTAAACTTCCTTTTATTTTTTTATTTTTGTTGAATTTAATATTAATAAATTATTTAGTATTTATAAAGAAATAAAGGATTTTTCAAACTAAATTAGCTTTTAGTAAAATTGAAGAAATTTCTTTTCTTTTATATTATTCTCCATTTCAATTTATTTTATATAATATTTGTAAAATCTATATTCAAAATTTAAAGAATCATTTAATTACAAATTATTTTAATAATTTAATTTCAAACCATAAAAAAGAAATAATTAATAAAACTATCAATATCTCTCAATTTTTAATTATTAAACCTATTAAAATGAATATAAATTTAATAAATTTATTTCAATCTGAATTTAATTTATATCCATTTCTTAAATTAAAGATTAAAACCTCTTTTCAATATTTCCTTTGTAAAATATCAAAATCTAATAAAAAAAATTTAAAAAGATATTTAAATTTTATATATAACAATATTTCCTTTGATTTCAATTTAATAAATAATGTTTTGAATTAAAAATTAGCTTTAAATCGCTTCTTTTTTTAAATTCAATTGAAAAATAAACAAATAAATTTAAATATTTTAAATATTTCTTAATCTTTATTTTTTAATTAGTATTAATTCCAATAATAATGATTGAAATAAAAATTTAAATCATTTAGATTTAGTTAAATCTAATTAAGAGAATGATTTCAAAAAAGAAAATAAAAAAATTGGAAAATATAAAAAAATTCAATTAAAATTAATTTAAAATATTTAATTTCTTTTTAAGAAAATCAAAATATATTGATTATTTATTTAAATATAATTTAAAAGATTTAGTTAAACTTTTAATTATTTTTAATAATAATATATTAATACAAAAAAGCTTTTGAATTAATATTATTTTATTTGAAAGAATTATTATATTTTAGTTTAGATAAAATTATTTATTTAAATAAATATATTTAAATATTATAAATAACTTAAAAAAAAAAAAATTTGTAATAAAGAATTGAAACCTTTGAATAATAATCAAAGTTAAATTAAATATTTTAGTTTATTTAAATCATTTTTTATATTTTTACTTAATTATACTTTATTATTTAATAGTAAATATTTCTCTAATTTCAAAGATTTAAGAGAAAAAATATTAAAATTAGTGAATTTAAAATTAGATCTAATAAAAATAGATAAGAATTATATTAAAAATATTAAAAGTTCTTTAAAAAAGATTAAGAAAATCTTTAAATAAAAATATTAATAAATTTCAATTTAAAAGTTTAAGTTGAATTTAATAATATTAATGAAAAGGATTTAAAATCTAATTTTGAAAATTTCAGTACTTTAAATAAAAAATTCTTAATATGATTTAAATAAATCTAATTTTATTAGTTTATCTAGTTTAAATTCAAATAATAATCTAAATAAAAATAATACTTTAACTACTTTTTAAAAAATAAATGAAATTTTCTAATAAAAGTTCTAAAAAGATTATTTATAAGATTTTAAAAATTATAATTAAATATTTTAAGCAAAAAATAAATTTAAATATATTTATTAATTTTATTAATTGTTTTTTTTATAATAAAAAACATTAAAGAAAATGATTTTTCAATAAAAAATACTTTATTTTTATTTTAATATTATTTATAATTTATATATTGCGTTTAATTGTCAATTATAGAATATAATACTCGTTCATTATTATTAAATTTAAGAATTAATTTAAATATTATATTAACAAATTTTATAAATAAATATTTTCAAAATTGTAATTAAATAGCTTTAACTAAAATTTTATAAAATAAATCATTTTGTTTTAAAGTAAATTCAGAATTATCAAATCAGATTTAATTAATAATTAGCAATTTGGAATAAAATATAATATTTTATAAAAATGTTACTATTAATGTAAATAATATCAAATTATTATTTAAAGAAGTATTTAATAAAATATATAATTTTCTTATAATTAATTTTTTAATAGGAAATTGATTATATTAAGTATAATTATATAATATTAAAAAGAATTTAATATATATAAAAATCGAAATATAATTATTTTTTATTTAAATCATTTAAAGATTTTTATTCAAAAATTACAAATAATGATTAATTTCTTATTAATAAAATTATTAATATTGAAAGATTAAAAGATCAATTTTTTAATATTTCGAATAATGATTTAATTTTAAATAAAGCTTATTATAAATTATTTTAAAAAAATATATTAAAATTTAAAAAGTTATTATTATTATTGATTTATTTAATTAATGCTTTTTTATTGAAAAAAACAGAATTAATTAGTTTGTATTATTAAAATTTATATAAAGATATATAAGAATTATTTTTAAATATTAATAGCTTTTTATTTATAATTAATATTTTGAAATATAAAAGTTAATCAAAAAGTAAAAGATTAGTATTTAATATTAAATATTTACTTTCGAAAGTTTTAAAGATTTTATTATTATATATAATTTTAATTAATCCTTTTATAAATATATTAAATATATCAAATATAAGATTTGATTGTAATTTAATAAATCCTTATTTATTTTATATTAATTAATATTCTTTAAATACTAAAGATTTTAATTATGTTTTGAAATATTTTATCAAAAGTTTATTTTTTATTAATTTAAATTTTCAAAAATATCGATGATTAATTATTAGTATATTATTCGAGAATTTATAAAAGAAAATATTAATTAAAATATTTTTATTATTAAAAAAAATAAAAATTTTAATGTTTAATTTTAATTCTATTAAAGCAAATTAAATAAATTATTTTATAAATACTAAAAATCTTTATTATAATAGAACTAATTTTAATTTCTCTAATATTCAAACTAATTTATAAAATAAATTTTTTGATTTAAAGTTAAATATCAATATAAATAACCTTTATATTTAATATTTAATTTAATAAAATCAAATAATTTTTTAAAAAAAAACTTTAAAATTAATAACTTAATTTTAAAGTATTTTAAAAAAAATAATTTTAAGAAGAATAATTTTTGAAAGTACTTTTGAAATTCAGATTCTAATATAATTAATAATATTTAAATAATTAAAAAGCTAACAATATTTGAATTTCAAAAAATTTCCAATACTTTCTCAAACTCTTATATTTTTAATCAATTATTAAAAAAGTTTTTAAATAATTCAAATATTTTGTTTTGTATTTTACAATAAAAAGATTTAATAAAAAGTATTTTATTAAAGATTTTATATATATTAAATGTTTTGTTTACTAATAATAATAAATCTTTAAATTATTTAGTAATAAATATATTTAAGATTTTAAAAATTATCATTGTTATTATTTTTTTAATTACTTTGAAATTAAATATATTTAATAAAGCTAAAAGCTTTAATATTTTTTTTGTTTTATATAAAAAAATGATTTAAAAGTTAAAAGTTTAATATTAATTAATATCAAATCAATTGTTAAAAAAAGCTTTTTAATAATGATTAATTAATTAAATAATAAGAATAAATTAAATTGATTTATAATTAAGAAATATTATTTATTAATTATTAATGTTAATTATTAAAATATTATATATTGATTTAAGAATTTATTAAAGATTAAATCTTAATTTGTATTTTTAACTGGAATATTATCATTTTTAATAGAAATTAAATTAATAAATTAAATTAATAAATTATTTATCCCTTCAAAATTTAATTATTATTTAAGCTTTTAGTACTCAAAATAATATTAAATATAAAGTTAAAGTATTTGATTTAAACATTTTTAAATTTCAAAATCTAAAAGTTCAAAATGATATTGATAATTTTGACTTAAAATCTTTTTTAAATAATAAAAATAAAATTATTATATTTTGCTTCTTTAAATTTGAAATTATATAATTAGTTAATTATTTAAATTGTTTTTATTATTATTTAAATCTACTTAATAATAAAAAAAATAAAATTCTTCATTTCTTTTTTAATATTTTAAATAATTTTTATAATATTATTATTTGTACTTTCGCTTTAAAAAAAGAATTAATTATTCAAATATTTATTTAATTATATATTATAAATTTTATTGGTTTTTTATAGATTTTTTTAAAAATTTAATTAAAATGACTAAGATTTAAATTTTAGTGAATCTATATTTTTTTATAATAAATCAAAAAAGAATGATAAATTAAATAATTTTGATTTTAATTGAATAGAATTAAAAAAATATTTAAAGGAAACTATATGTAAACGATGTGTTATTGATTTATATTTAGATAATATTATAATTAAATATTGTTTTATTAAATTAAAAATTATATAATTTATATTTTAATAAGTAAAATATTATATAAATTAAAGTAAATAATATAAAAAAAAAAACAAATAAAATTTAAGAATAAGTTAATTTTAATTATAAATATATTATTTAAAGTATATTCAAATGATTATATTTTTTGTTTCTTTAGTAAAAAATACAATATAGATTATATAATTGAAAAATCATTTATTAAAAGATTGTATTAATTAGAATAAATATAATAATTTTGATTTTATTAATAATAAAATCAAAGAATTTAAATGATTTAATATTTAATTAGTTATTGATAATTATTGTTTTTCTTGCTTTTTTTCTACGAAAATATATAAAATTATAAAATAAAAGTTAAATATTAAAGATTGTTTTTTTCAAATTTATTTTTAATATCAATTAATTATTTTCTTTAAATTAAAAGATATATTATACAAAAGGAATTATTAAAAATCTTTTTTAATTCCGAATTTTTAATTATTTGGTTTAATAATTCTTTATTAAATACTAAAATCAATTTTATTCTTAAGTTTTTTAATAAATTTAAATTCAAAGGGATAAATATAGATGTTATATATGGTTTATATTTTTTATTAAATAATATAAATATATTTAATATTTAAGATTATTTTAAATAATTAATATCTAAAATAATAAAATTAAAATGCACAAATCAAAGGGTTTATTTATTAAAAGAGTTATAATCTTTAATATTAATCTTTAATATTATAATTTAAATATAAATAAATCTACATTTTAATTGAAAAAATTTAAATAATTAATTTAAATGTTATTTATATATATATATTTATATATTTAAATGTAAAGTGTGAGAAATATATATTAAATAATCTTTATTAATAAATAGGATAGGAAATGAATTTTAAATGGATTATATATTAAATATTTATTCAATAGAAAATAAATTATAAATAGATTATATATTATATATTTATTTAATAGAAAATGAATTATAAATAGATTATATAATAAGTAAATATTTAATAGAAAATGAATTATAAATAGATTATGTAATAAATAATTATCTAATAAAAAATGAATTATAAATAGATTATATAATAAGTATTTATTTAATAGAAAATGGATTAGAAATAGATTTTATAATAAATATATTATATATTCTATGAAATGTAAATACATTATATATTAAATATATTATATAAAACATCAAATCTTAATAGATTTAATATTAATTAGATTATATATTATTTAATATATATAACCGTTATATAGAATATTAATTTAGCTTTATTTTATATAATAAATATTTATATGTGTAAAATATTTTGTTAGAAATTATTAATCCTACTAAATCAATTATATAATAAAATCTTAATAATAAGGAGTTTATAAGTATATATATAAAGGTATACTTTTTAAAGCTTATTAGTATTCTCTATATATTAATAATAGTACGTATATGGAATTTGAAATGGATTAATTGAATTCGAAATTAATTAATACGAAAGCTTATTAGTAAATAAAAGCTTACTAGATGTTAAAATTTCATTAATAGTCATTTTGTACGTAAAATAATTTATCGGAAAATTTTTTTATACGAAATCAATTGTATATTATTAATTTTTACACTAAGTACTCTATGAGTATATGAATGAGGTAAACTAAAAGCATTATTCAATAGGTGATATTATACTTTAGGCTTTTAATAAGCTATTAGTATTTATTTCATTTTAATTTTAATATTATATTATTATAAATTAGATGATTTAATTATAATAATATAAGCATATTATACTTTATTAATTATTTAATTTTAAATAATTCTTTATTAAATTTATAGAGTATTAATATATTAGATTCCTTTCTTTAAGCCTTTATATTAATATATATAAGTGAGTATATATATTTATTATATAGGCTTTAAATTAGAATTTAGGTATAGTATTTTAAAGAACCTAATTAAATTATTATTAATTATATAAGTAAGTATATAAATTAGTATTTAACTTTAATATAAGAATTAAAAATGCTTTTATTATATATTAAATTTAGAGGGCTATTTAAAGGGCTATTTAAAGGGTTATATATTAAATTTAAAGAGCTATTTAAAAAGCTATTTAAAAGATTATACATTGAATTCGAGGGGTTATTCCAAAGGCTATTTAAAGGGCTATTTAGAGGGTTATATATTAAATTCAAAGGGCTATTTAAAAGGCTATTCTTATTAATATACATTAAATTCGAAATACTATTCCGAGGGTTATTCCTTTTATTATATGTTACATTTAAAAAGCTATTCTTATTATTCTACATTGAATTCAAAAAACTATTTATATTAAATTTAAAGAGTTATTTAAAGGGCTATTGTTATTAATATATGTTGAATTTAAAAGGCTATTTTGAGGGCTATTTTTTATTATTTTATGTTAAATTTAGAGGGCTATTTATATTAAATTTAAAGGTTATTTAGAGGGCTATTCATATTATACTACTTTAAATATTACGATATTCTATACTATAATTTCATTAAATTATAAACATTTACATCCTATAAATATAGGCTTATACACTCTATAATAAATACAATGTTATATTATTATATATATAAATATCACGATATTTTATATTATAATTCTATTAAATTTTAAGGATCTAAACCCTATAAATATAAGTTTATATATTTTATAATAAATATAATACTATACTATTATATATAAATATTATAATATTTTATATTATAATTCTATTAAATTATAGGGATTTAAACTTTATAAATATAAGCTTATATACCTTATAATAAATATAATATTATATTATTATATATAAATATTATAGTATTTTATACTATAATTCCATTGAATTATAAGCATTTAAACTCTATAAATATAGGCTTATATACCCTATAAAATTTATTATGCTTTTATATTATAATTAATTATATTATAATATTATTATTAGTATAATCCTTATATATTCTAATTATAATAAATATATATAATATCTTTATTAATAATATATTAATTTAAAGGTTATTAGGCATTATAAGGTCACCGGGTATTATAAGATCATTAAGCATTATAAGATCATTAGGCATTTATAAAGTCATTAGGCATTATAAGATTACCGGGCATTATAATTTATAATTATCGGGCATTACAAGTTTACCGAATATTAATATATTATCAATAGTGATTTTGTATATAAAATAATTTGTTAGAAAATATTAATTTATACGAAATCTATTATATATTAAAAACCTTATAATAAGAACTTTATAAATATATAAATAGAGTAGGTGAAAAGTTATATTTAATAGATAATACTATATTATAAGCTTTTAATAAATTATTAGTACTTATATAATATTATTTTTATACTATATTATTTAAAAATAAATAATTCTATTAGAATATAATAAGTTATTTTATACTCTATATATTATTAAGAATTAGGTAATTTTAAACTAATAGTATAGAGTATTAATATACTAAAATACTAATTTTAAGTATTAAAATTTATATATATAGTTAAGTATATATATAAAACATTTAGATTTAAAATAAGGTATTTCTAGATATTTAAGATTTTAAATATACTAATTTTAAAATTTATATTATTATTTATATATAGATAAATATATATTTTAATAAATTAAGCGTTAATATAGTATATTAAGTTTAATTTTAAGAAAATATACCTTATAAGAATATTATTATAAGGTATAGAATTATTAAAGGTATTATTAGAGGTATAATACTATTAGGAGTATTATTATTAGGAATATAGTATTATAAAAGATATTATTAAAGGTATAATACTTAAAGGGATTATATACTAAAATATAATAGTAACGCTTAGGTGTTATATTGTTTTTAACGTTATTATCTTATAATCTAAATAAGTTATTTATATAATAAGATTATAATTTAACTAATTTTATAAGTATACTATATATTCGGCTACCGGTGAATATGCTTATTATTCAAACTACTTAGGGTTAGGTTAGGGTTAGGGTTAGGTTAGTTAGGGTTAGGGTTAGGGTTAGGGTTAGGGTTAGGGTTAGGGTTAGGGTTAGGGTTAGGGTTAGGGTTAGGGTTAGGGTTAGGGTTAGGGTTAGGGTTAGGGTTAG